>JAMKCH010005516.1:0-56916 GCA_023653785.1 Ophioderma brevispina
GTCATGGCAAGGTCATCAGGGGTCATTCAAGGTCAAAGGAACCACAAAACCTGGGGTCATTCTAGCCAGGTGATCGCAAAACACAGGTGATGGCCAAATCTGAGGATCGCCTAGTAAAATACTATTAAAGAAACCACCGGTCCAGAACTCTTATGGTATGTACAGAATGACCTCTTATGGCCCATATGCCCTTTTGACCTCCAGTGACCCTACTTGACCTTTGACCCCAAAATATCTAAACATTCTTCCAAGTTAAGTTGTATAGCCACCAAACTTGCTCAAGATAACCACTGGTCAAGACCTGTGGGCTATATGTCAATTGACCTGTAATGACCCTACATGACCTATGACCCCACAACTACACATTCCCTAACCATCCCAATTGATGGATTACTGCATCATTGATGCACTCGTTTAAGAAGGTACAAATCATTTAAGGTAAAGATTTAAAAGAAAGAAAAGAGTAAAAAATAAAGGAGTGATTAGCCAACCATGAAAGTGAGCAAGCCATATTAGGTGAAATTTTGCTATTTGGAGGAACATTTTTGTTCTTTAATTAATAAACAAATAAAATTGAAGGGAAAAGTAGCAATCTTGGAGGAGAATTTTGTGTTTCTGTTTTTTTTCTTTTCCAGCCCAGGCAATGCGTGGAGATGGAGTCGTCTTGACATTTTAGGGGAGGGGAGGGGGGTTACATGTTTAAGGTATACGGGGATGATCAGCTCCAGTAGGTCATTTTTTCATGAGAAATCCTTAGCACAAAATAAAAAACAACTTCTGTCTACCGACCCATGACTTTTATAAAAAAAAATTAACAACACAAAGACAAAAAATATCAAAACAAGACAGCAAAACAAGCTAAAACCATATGACAGAGGTCCCCGGTTCGAATCCTGGCCCAGGCAGGTGTGCCCTCGAATTTCAGTTAAACTTGATGGCCATTTTGTAAACAATGTGGCCGCTGCTGGCATATAGGAGCTGAATAAAAAATTGATGATTTTTCCTTCCAATATGAGTGATCGCATTGATAGGAGGTACCGCAGAGTTCAATAGTTAAACATTACCCTTATGTATTGGTGCAGTTTGACGTATGTGTTACAGAATGTTTGGATGTATATAGTGCCTCTTGAAATCTGCATTTCATTTTCTCTGTTACAGTTTTGCCCACAACCCTATGCTGTAGACCCGGGGGCTACAACCCTAGGGTTGCAGTACCGAAACTAGGTTTCATTGCACTTTGTTCCAAAACTTTACCTCCTAAACAGGTTTGTCTTAATCAGTAACTCCTAAAAAGTTTTTGTCTAAATATCCCCCCCCCCCCAAAAAAATGAGTTTGGTCAAGAAACAGATGAGTGAAATATGGTAACAGAAAGTGATCATAAATCATGAGCAGCAAAACATGATGCAACATCTATATTGTTTCCCCCTCAGTTGATGGTGGTCATAGAGCAGTCATATTCAGCCGTATTGGTGGCGTTCAAAATGAGGTCTATGCAGAGGGTCTGCACTTCAGGATACCCTGGTTCCAGTGGCCCATTATCTATGATATCAGGTCACGACCACGCAGAATTGGATCACCCACTGGAAGCAAAGGTAGGTCAAACTAAGACGCTGTTGGAAACAACATTGTAATCTCATTTTTCAGTATGCAATAGGGTTTTATCTACGGGAAGCCCATCTGCCAAAAATTTACCTGATCTTCTGTCCCAATTTCTGGAAAAGAAAAATTGTCCTCTCCCATAATCAAGATTTGTCCCAGTAAGTTGTTCAAACTTTTTGAACACTTTTTTAGTTAAAACTAAACTTAATACTATGTAATAATAGTATTTCAAAAATGTTGGTTGTTCATAAGCTTATCACTCAAATTTTGGCCTTGGGAATTTTTGACTTTCTAAAAACCAATTTGGATTCCTCTCATATCTGACTTTGTCCCTATGTGGGGAGTACTAGCCCCTGAAATGCCATATCTAATGAACATACACAACACACACACACACACATTTCAAGAAAAAAATGAAGTTTGTGATCTTGCCATTGTACTGACAGGTTCAGTGCCACTCTCAGAATCTCCTATATCAGTAGTAGAACCATACCATAGAAATAATGTGTTTCTTTGAGAACTTGCATATTATGTACAATCCAAGTGGCAGTGAATCTCAGATTAGGTTAGTAGTTGGGATTTCAGCTTTTCTGACCAGGAAAAGGACTTTTGAAACACTAAATACAGTGAACTTGTGAAATAGAACGTCTGGAACAAGACACATTGGTTGACAGGGGTTAGGGACATTACCAACCAACAGCAACAGCGAATTCAAAACAGCATTCAACTTCTGGGTGGTAGTATTTTTCAAAGACCTTACCGTTAGGAGGGCCGCTCTTTCATAGCCCATATCGAAGGTTACAACAACTTGACTGAAAAGAAGACTAGCTTGTCACGAATATTTAAATTCTTAAATGACCGTAAGTGGAAGGAAAATTACACCGTTTTGCAGCGAGGTTAATCACACCTCGGCGGATTTTACATTAATATTTTTTCCCTAAATTATCATGATGATTATAGATCTTTTGAACGACTGTTTAGACGTGATTTTGGTAATGTCATTGAGCAGGAGACTTGGCCATAGTAATGCCGAACCGTTCCAATAAATACAGTTTGGAAATCCCCAATGCCAAAATCGAGCAGATCGTGTCCACCCCCCCCCCCCCCTATCCCCGTTGGGTTGTGTGCAAGGCATGGGGAATGTGAATTGGGGAGTCATGTAAGGCAAAATTATTTTTGTGGATATGGACACACTTTGTACTACTTCAGATAGTCAGTGGCAAGAAGCAGAGTTGCGATTGTTAAAAAAAATAAAAACATGGCATGACGAAGTTAATAGTTTACAATTTAGATTTTGGTTTTAAAAATCAGGTGTTATAGTACTATAGTACAATGTTCAGACCTATTAAAATGTAATGTGTTGAATATGAAATTATTTAAACTTATTTTCTCTTGAAAAGATTACAGTGGCAATATTAGTCTTCGTGTTCTATCTCGTCCTGAGGCTCACAAGCTGCCTCAATTTAAGGAACAACTAGGTTACAGGACTATGATGAAAGAGTTTTGCCTTCCATACTGTAATGAAGTAGTGATTGGAAGATTTTTAAGCCAAAATTGTGGGCTATTTTGGTCCTACTATGTTCCTAACTATTATTCCAGTAGCAGCAGATATAGTTAAAATTGAATTTCAGTTAAGTTTTTTATCTGTTGATTTTATCTCTTGGGGTGGTATAGAAAGAGATCCAGGTGGGTAGAAAATTATTACCCTTAGATGAGAGATCCAACATGGCTGCCCTAGAAAGGGACCAACAGTGTAAAATGCTTTTATTGTGTCAAATGGCATGATCTCAAATTATCTTGTTACAAAGATTCAGAAACATATAGTTTGTCACATCTGTGACTTAGTAACTTGGAAATAGTAAAATCAGTTATTAGTTAAAAAGTGGAGAATATCAGAATATAAGGCTTGGAGGTAGATAATTTACTTCGGTTGATGAAAATTGTACAATTGATAGTAGTACACAATAATTGTATGATTTGACCCAACAAATTGAAACAGAAACAATTTGGTTATGTAATATACTTTGAAATAGTCCAAAAATAATATATTAAAAGTCTACCAAACTCAACCTAGTGGAATGGAAGGGACTGTAGAAATAAGGAAGAACGTTTATACAGGGTAAAAAATTAGAGTTGTTCGAATGATTAAAATGATGTACCAATTTATTGGGCTACTCCTAAGGTTTTAAAAAAGGTATAGTTTGCCCTATCTACGCGTTATAGTTTTAGTACAATAGGCTCATAACAGTTCAAGGTCACCCTGGGGTAAAATTCATAGAATGGTCCGATTTTGATTGGACTGGTTGTAAACTGTTAAATTTGTCCCACTAGATAAGTAAATGTAAATAGATTCTTTGTTTAAACTTTTTATATAAGAATTAAGAGCTATGACTAGTGACCTCCCATAGACCCTGTAGCCCCCAGTCACATTTGGCGTTCCAATTATGCAACAAATATTATAGCTGGTGCAACCAGTATATTTTCGGGTTCTGTACCATTAGACGAACAATTTGACACCATTTTTATAACGAACGGATATATCTGAAAATTTACCCCCATTGTGACCTTGAACCTATTTTGACTCATAACTATTGAACTACAACCTGCAGATATGGCAAACTATACCTTTTTTTAATCCTGGAAATGTAACAAACACGTTGGCATACTTTTCGACGCGTTTTGATACTTTTCATATTTTGACCCTGTAAAAACCTTACCCCCTTAAAAATTCATGTTCCACTCCTTTGATTTTAGTAGACTTTTGATATGTTGTTTTTAAAGGTATTCTCAATACAATTCTGTTGGAATTGATTCTGTTGCCAATTGTGTGGGGTTAAGGCACCATTCTTCTATTTGACTGGCTATATCCCTAAAGCATTTTAAAATATTGAACTTTTTTTCATCACTTGGCAATGGAATTGCACTACATGGCTGCATCAGATGAATTTTGTCATTAGTTACAGTGTAAGAGCTGGCAAAAAACCTCTTATCAGATATAGGGTTCCATTAATTATTGATTGTGGATGGCCTTTTTTTTATGTATTATTACATTCATGACTAAAGTGGGATTTTTTATTAAAGCATTTGCTAGTTGTTGGGATCTTGTGTTCGGACTTCAGGGGTGCAAATTCGACGAGAATCACCGAATTGATTCTCGCCGTGATTCTCGTAGCATCCAAGTATGAGAATCAATTTCTTGTTTCCCATTAATCATGTATTTAAATTTGTCATTTCAAGTACAATTGATTCTCGCAAACTCACAAACAACTAATTTGCACCCCTGGGCTTGCCTGAGCAAAAGAACAAATACCCGGGCCAATTGCATTCAATATTAGGATCTAACAAATAAACAAGAACTTCAGATAGTAGCATAAATGAAAACCTTATAATGCATTCGTTGGTATTACCATCTTTTAGCCTCCTATATAGCTCGAAGCCAAGATATTGGAGAAAGTATTAAAATGTCATCCATTTTGAACTTCATCAAGATGGTGGCCAAACAGCTGATCAAAAAAAAATTAATTGCATTATTACATACCGTAAAGTGGAATTTCTATGAAAGCACTTGCCTGGCCAGGGTCTTTGGGTTTCATCTGGCCCGATAAAATATCAGAATACCCATTGCAATTGAATACTAGATTTAGCAAGGCCTGTTTTGAATTAACTTGGTAAGTTGCTTTGATAGTGGTCAATGTTCTGAGAATGTCTCAGTTGCTAAGGGATTACACCTTTTGATATTGCAGTGTTAAAGGGTGTGGTAGCCAAATTCAATGCCTCACAGCTCATTACACAACGTCAGCGGGTAGTATGATCTATAGTAGACAGCAAGAGTGTTTTCACTGTATTTTAAGCCTCTATCAATAGATAGGCTTTTGCCCATCGAGTCAAGGGCAGCCACTAAATAGAAATAGTCTTTTGTATCTTGTTCAATTCGTGTGAAAAAATCACATTTATGCAGTATTGAAATTGCTGGTTAATTTCTATGAAAAACAATTTTGAAATTTGGAATCCAAATTGGGTTTGGGGGAATTTTTGTATTTTGCCACTGATTTCTAAGGTGACAATTAGTAGGCATTTTTTGCATGCAGCATCACTGTCCCAGCTTGTTATGTTAATTAATGCTAGCCTTGATGCATTTGCGGCCTATTTTACATTAGGTGTGTTAGTTCAGTGTGCTGGCAGTTGGTTTATTTACCTAGCTTCCTCCACAGACAAGGACCACCCCATGGTCTGTTTGGTGTAACACAATCAGTACCTGCTGGTCAGGGTGACATTGCAATGTGCGAGTAATAGTGTTCTTGAAATAAAAATATGTTATAGCAGAATATAATGCAACATTTTGTACAGGAGTAATTAAAAATGGTTTATATTTCCTCAGATAGGAATTGACACTAAGCTGATTGCTATAGTATAATATCCTTCAACAAATCCAAATTCTTTCTCAATTGAAATTAATGTCTGGAATTTCCCTGTGTGTGTATGTGTGTGTCCATGTATGTGTGTATGTCTATGCTGTCTGTGCCCGTATCTTGGCTGTCATCATGTTGTAGGTTGTGGCTACATGGTGTGTGTGTTGTAAAAAATGTCAAAAATAGAATTAACAATTGAACCAAATCTGTTTGCTCAGAGGACGACCCAGAACCAATTGTAGTGTTTATGTGTGTGTGTGTTATGTATGTATGTGTGTGTGTGTGTGATGTGTTATGTATGTATGTAGGGGTGAACTGTGTGTTGCGTGCATGCGTGCGTTGCTTGTTGCTGTAGCATGTATTGCATGCTGATTGTATAGTATTAGTAATTTATCTAATTAACTAATTAGTGAACTTTTGAAAAGTGATTCCTTTTCTCACCACTTCAGCTTTTTGTTCAACAGAATAAAACCTATATAATTATAAGCAGAGTGAATGCTTAGGTTAATAGTGCTTTCAGACATTATATTTATTTATAGTGTTTAAAAAGATAATGTTTGTCTTTATGTCTGTCGGTCATTTTGGTGAAAGTGTTGCATTGTTTCTTCCTACCACACCTTGCGCCAATTTCAACCAAATTAGGTCAGAAGAACCCGTGGTCCAAGGTTCATATAGGGTGTTTAAAGTTGGCCCAAATACACTAAGTGTATGGGGGGAGAGGGTTCACATGGACCAACATTTGGTTTTGTGTGCCCATTTATAATTGTCAATCCTTTGCCAAAATTTTTATGCAATTGCCTAAAATCAGGTGCGCATATTTGTTGGAAAAAATTCAAATCGGTCATGCGTTATTATGCTAATAGCGTAATTGATTTTGGTGGCACTATTCAAAAAATTTGGTTTGCCCTTAAAAATGTACTCAGTCAACTTAAAAAAAAAAATCAGCCACTGTAAATGTATTGATGAGTTCCTATTATGAACCAAATTTTAGGAAAATGTCCTTCAGGAAGTGTTTCTTTTGGTGGCGACTTGGGTGCGCGTGAAAAATCGGTTTTTGGACCGCTATTTTGATCCGTACAAATGATTTTTCATTTTTGATGTACCATCAGTGACCAGAGTTTTGTTTAAAATTAAACTGACAATAGTGGTTTTCACAGGGGGCCCATGTGGACTATATCCCCCCCCATATACACAAACGGAGTGCACAAGGGATTTATACACTTATTTTAAGGGGCATTATTTGTGAAAATCTATGAATTTGTTTTCTGTACAGATAAATTGCTAGAATAACCCAATATTGTAGAAGATCCACTGCGCAAAATCCATATCAGGTTTAACAGATTGGATTCAAAGGTTACAGTGCATGGAAAACCCAAATTCAAGCTAAAGAATGAAAGAAAATAGGCGCGCACGGGAGGATCCCCACTCTTCTCATTTTACTCTTTCTTTTTTTGCCATATCTATGGGTCAAGAGTCCGAGGGTTTCCCACCATATATGAGGGTGTTAACAGATTGGTTCAAAGTATGTGTGCCAATAAGAACTATCAGGATCCACCCAAAAGAGTAAAAATTATTGAAAAATTTACATGAATAGCTTAGAAGTGCAGGATTAAGTTGTTAGAATTCCCAATAGTTATTTTTTCAAATGAAAACATGACCGATGGAAGAAAACAGCAGTATCAAAGAATTATTCCCCCATTAATCCGTGTTGTAAGTGTCCGTTCGCACAATATGACTTAAAATACTCCGATTTGTGCTTATTAGGATGTGTTGGGTCTACCACTTTTTTATGGGTAGGTTAGAATACCGAGACTTTTAAGACTTGCAAAAATATGATTTTGCTGACTTTTTCGATTTTCTGATTTATCAAATCACTGATAGTGCCTTAAAGGGTCATTTTTGGCAGTTTTTGAAAACTATACAATTGAGCCGATTGCAGCCCAGCTGGTCAGAAAAGCCAATGACTCATGGGGTGTGTTTAGAGAATGACACACATTGACCACTTTATGACCCGTTTAACCCATCATTGTGATCACAAAGCGGGGCACAGACTTGTGGTTTGAGAACCACGACCGTGTTCTTAATTACCACCATTTTTGTACCAAGTTAATTTGTTTATAGATTTTCCATTGTAAGTAAGTAAGGGTGTCACAAAAACATTGTCCTCTTGAATACCCTCACTTGAGCGGCTTCGGCATCATTGATGCTCGGTTTAATCAGGTATTAAAAAAACAGATGGCGATTCCTGGAATTAAGGTGACATCAATGCATTTTTGTTTTTTGGTATTATTCTTTTTTTATTCTTTTTTTTTATTACCTGTACTTTAGTTTGGTGGGTGGAGCAAACATACATATATGGTCCACCAAACCCTTCTTCTCCTCACAAGCTTAAATATTACATTAGATATTCAATGTAATGGAAAAAACAAGAATAGTTTAGCCCAGATCTCAACAGAGAGCATCCTGTGTCAGACATGGACACGGGATCAGACCAAGACCCAGAAAAGACAAGGATGACACTCAATACCTGGCAGCACACAGCTGTTGAGATAGGGCGCGCATGGAAAGCAAAAAATTAAGGACGGGTTGGGGAAAATTTAGCACAGGATTTTTTTAAAACGAAAAACAGGACAGAAGAACGGAACAAGACAAAAACATTGGACACCACAAGGACACTAACATACCATCCAAAGCCCTCCACTCCACACACAAAAGTCACATTTGAAGAAGTTATGGTAGGCCTAAATCCCAAAAATTGCATACAAGGCAAAAAAAGAAATCAACCAAGTTCCAGGGCTCCACTTTTTGAATGCAAATTAATCCCCATTGCTTTCAGCAATTTTGAATTCCGTGTTCCTGTTCATTTGACCAAATTCAGAAAAGCCAGAAAATTGGGGTTCAGTCATTGGAATTTACACCTGTGGATATAAACTTCATGCCACAGAAAAAAGAAAAGAAATACAGCTTTCATGTTCGAAGTGTCAAGAACGCCAACATTTTCCTCAAATTGGAGAAAATAAGACTCCCCAGAACAGAATTAAAAAACATAA
The DNA here is from genome assembly GCA_023653785.1 of Ophioderma brevispina. NCBI lineage: Eukaryota > Metazoa > Echinodermata > Ophiuroidea > Amphilepidida > Ophiodermatidae > Ophioderma > Ophioderma brevispina. Next base: position 9,060 of record JAMKCH010005516.1, read on the forward strand.
CTTCAACCCACAGATTGGAGACCTTTTCACATTCACAAAATAAATGAAAAATAGATTCTGGAAATTCCTAAAAAGCAACAATTGGGAGAATCAGCACCTGCCCAATGTATGAAGAAATTGATTGGTAGGAAATAGTTCTGTGAAAAAATTGGCAAATAAAAAGAACATAATGAAAGAAAAGGTTTGATGAATGAGATGTTGAGGAAGAGATGATGATTTGGTTTTGATGAGCAAGATATTAGAGGACTGACGGAAACATTTTGGAATGGACGAAGGCGTTTGCGAGTATAAGGGTCTGACGGCAAATCTTGGGCAACACAAACGTGATGGTGAGTGGGGTGAAGAGGGAAAGTGCAGTGAGTAAGATAAGATCCATGTGGTGTGGTGTGGAAAGAAGGGTTAAGAGCAAATTCAGTGTGGTGTGGTGTGAGAAATGTGGGAAATGGATTTACTATACACATTTTCGCTCGTAACACCAAACCAAAATCTTTCACCCTAAGATTTCAATAGGTACATGAGAAAAAAGTAGTTTCAATTAGATAACAAAAATTTGACAAATTAGAAATCGTACTATGGCCCTTGAAGGTAAGAACTTCCCTAAAGTTCACGGGTTGTTTAGGCATAAAATTAAACATGTTGGGCAGAAATATTCGGTGGCAAAGTCCACAAGGCACTGATAATTTGAACAAGTTTTGAAAGTCCAAATCGGGATATTCTTCCTGCCATAGGCATAAATATAAGGGCGATTGAACATCTTGACGCACATAAAATTCAGTGCCTGTCTAGTAAACAACTCGATGTCCAAGAGAAGAAATCTTTGTTGAGGGTTGCCAGCAAGTTTAATAAAAAACTGTTTGTAAATGAAAATGGTATATAAAAAATAAAATTTACAGAGCTTAAAAGTAATACGAGGTAGAGTTTGCAAGGAATGCCAAGGACATAAAAACTATTCCATTTTCCACTTTACATCAGACATTATGCAGATGTCTTAGCTACTTCCCTGTAAATTTCCCAAAGCGCCAGTGCATGTGATTGACGGCAGAGTCGGAATTGGGATACTGAGTAAAATATGAGCTTCTTTATTGATGCCCCAAATATCAATTTGATGGGATAAGACAAGCACAAGGTTTTCAATCGGGTCATCCACTTTTAAAGCATGATCATGCATAGATGAGGCACTTAATTTTACTATGTAGAGTGGTGAATAATTAGACATAAATAAAGCGTAAGGCAAAAGCAAAGATTATCTTGCCAGATTCTCTACTTTAACTATTTAATGGGTGTGGTGTTGGACTCGTGACAAAGTAGTTTAGTTTTTATAAAAAACAGTACTGTCACAAACTGTTCATGGTAATTATGATTGACATATTAGTGGTTATTTTATGTTGTTTTTAACATCAAACAGTGACAAACACCCTCTGCTGTTGATCCTTGTTGTATCTCCCTGTGCCCTTGTGCTGGCTAACCAAGCTAACACATGGCTTTCACATTCCATTTGTCGGTTTCACCTGTTTCCTTTATTTTGATTGGAGGATTTTGGTATTGTGTTATGGTCGTGTGTTCAAGATTGGCATGTGTCCAGGCAGTGTGTGAGGCTGGAGCTGAGAGATGGATAGTAGCTGAATGTGTGGAGTGAATTTGTAGGTGTGGTATGGATATAGTAAAAAGAATGCAAGGCTGTAGTTCGTGAGTTTTTAATGTTTGGGTTATATATTCTGGACAGGCTTATGATTTCAGGAAGATGGAGTAGTTAAATTAATATAATTTTCACAGCATTTGGATATTTTTTCTCACAAGTTGACTATGAGAAAGTTGATACCACGGTATTAGTCCCCAGAGGTTACCCATATACTTCGTATAAGGGTACCACCCACTTCCATAGAAAGTCGATGTCAATGAAATTCCCATTGACGTGCGCATGGAGCAAATTTTCACCTAATTTTTTGTGGGAAAGCGTGGCCTAGCAGTTAGGGTGCATGCATCTGGGGCATATTTACCATCAAATTTCCAGGGTTCGAATCACGGTCTGGGGTCGTGGCACTTGCTGGGATTTATTCGGGTTCCATTCTGGATTTGATTGTATACCAGCTATTGATTAAAATACCACTACTAGTACGCTCTCCTCCCAGGGTTCACGTGGAATTGGGCAAATGGATCATGAAAAGCATCCCGTCCTGCGGAGGGGACGTTAAGCGTCGGTACCGTGAAGAGAGTCACAACTGTACTGTACACGAGTCAGTGTCGAATAAGAGTAGCCGGTGTAAACCCCTGACTGTTGTTCCCAATCCGCCCCAGCCTCAAATAGAGGGCCATTAGGAGCGTCCGTATATTACGGATACACGCGGCCAACGGATCAGCACAATAGCTTGAACAAATCCTGGACACCATCACAAGCCATTACCAATGGACTTGGGATACGAGCAAACAACAACTCTGAAAATGATTAAAAGCCTGCAAATAATTACTCACAATATCATGTCTACATGTTAAGGAGAACACATGCAAGGTAATATTAGCAGTACAGAAGTACATTGTGTGGGTTAAAATCTTCAGAGAAATTTCAATTCGTGTACACTCAGTTGTAATGTCAGCGGGTGTGACCCTAACTAGAAGGTCACGGTTGGGACTACCACGGTATCATGACAGAGGTTTTTGAAGTCTTTCATGGACTTATTTGAATGCTTTGCGGCATAACCGAAACTTGTGTAAAGCTGTGTAGGCCAAACTTTCATTCTAAAAAATTTTCTGCTGTCGCTCATATGGTCAGAATTATTTATTTGTCAAGGTTTGCCAACTACTGTAAAAGTGGTGGTATGGTAGTTCCATTAAATTTTAGGGGATGAATTTAGTATTCTGCCACAACATCCTTCAATGAAGTTGATTCTGTTAAGACTATCAAGTGTAGGGGTGGGGCCCAATACAAAAATTCTTTACCTTCTTTTGGGCCAGTCTTATGTGTTGGCTCAAGACTGAAATATGTTGGGCTTTGTTCTATTAGACCAGTTAACATCCTACGTCACTTCTTTTGTTGGCTGCGAATCCATTCCTGCGAATCGTTATGGCCCATAGTATGTTACAAACTCTAACAGATACAAATTGCCCAGTGTGTAACACTCAGGCGACTTATTTCACAAGATACCAGGCACTAAATGTTTACAAACATTGCGTTAACTGGTCTAGTCCGTTGCTGGTTAATAGTACCCGCATCTTTTTTGCATTGGTTATGCTTTAATCAGTTGGGGTGGAAGTTGTGTCATTAATAGAAGAGGGCTGTATGAACAAAGATTTACACATACTGTCAGAGGCCCATAGCAGTTGCAATGAATTTTTGCCAGCATTGCTCGTCTATTGATCAATGCGACTAAAATGTTCATTTTGGGAATAAAGTTACTTTTCAGTGGTCATGTGATTTTATCGTCACCAGCAATGTTTTATTTTGCCAGTGGATTGGTCACATGGTTGCTGGAGAGAGCTAAAGGAATGAACTTTTTTCCTGTTTATATGCATTTTTTTTCAAAAAAAGATGTTTCATTAAAAATATTTGCCCAATTCATTGTTACAGATTTACCAATTTGTTTTATTGTTTGTTATGCAAACTTTTAATTGCAATTAGCAGTCACTTTTAAGGCACATGAAAGTAGATTCTGAGTTTGTCGTTACCTGCCCACATCGCTTTTTGGAGACTTAAAATACCTGCGTCAAATTCAAAATTGCCAAAATAATTCATTTTAAAAATATCGTCGATTTCACCAGTTTTAGGAATTGGAAACATAATTTTGTTTGTATAACATATTTTTATAACTTTGAAGCAAAAGCAGGCTTTTTTTCTGTGGCCCTATCTGTCGTGAACATTTCTCCGGAGCATTTATTTCCATTTTGCACACATTTTAGGTCAATAATGAAATCTGATGAAATAATGAAAAATGAAAGTCACCTCATCAACTAGGAAAATGAAAAGTAACGATAAACTCGGAATTGACTTTCATGGGCCTAATCTTATACAACCTTTATGCGTGCGCCTTTAGCTTGGGCTTATGCTGCCCTGATACGTAACAGTATGTTGCTTTAGCATGTATGATAAATTTCCTCAATGGGACCGAACAATTACATCAAATCGCATTGAGTTTTCTCAATGTGTATGAAAGATCAAAAGATTTGAAATGGAACATTCTTTCTCAGATATAATGGTCATCTGGAGGTGCTTGCTAGTTTGACCATTTCTCATACACTGTATGCATCTCAAACTGTCAGAAACTAGCTAGTTCAACACAATTCTAGGTCATTATATTTGAGAATGTTCTGTAGCTTCCGTTTTTCTCATCCTGACATGGAAAACTATCATAATGAACTGTTAATATAGAAGGAAACTGTAATTCAGGGGTTCTCAATTATATTTGCTTGTAGGCCATGAGGTGAACTGAAGGGCATGGGGAAAACAGTACCCCACGCCCTCCAGTTCACCGAGGGGACCAATAGATTCCACAAAGATCTCAAATAAGATCATTAAATATTTGTTTTATATCCTTCATGAATTCTTTGTTCATTCTTGGTTAAAGTGAAGCCGAGGCCTTAGGCTAGGCTAGCCTGCTGGGTAGCTTGCCCGGGAAACTGCCATGGCATGAGCTTGAGCTGAACCATCTAAGACCAAGGAAAGTCCCGAGGAAAGTTCACTCCACTTGCGATGTCCGTTCCTTTCTCAGCAAGTAAATGACATTGCATAGAATTTTTCCTATACAGCTCACCCTTGAGTTACCGTGCATCAGCATTATCATGGCATGTCATGGCATTGAAATCACCGTGGGACTCACCGGCATAAATTTCCTTACAGAACTCCACAAACACTGAAGAACATACTTAGTTTCTTTATATTCTTAACATCCGTCATATCGATGAATTGCGATTGCGATGATTAGTTGATTTTCGTTTACGAGACAAAATCACTGAGTTGCAAAAGTTTTTCATCAACCGGTGTTATTGCAACAGGACGGGGGGCGCAGCCATGAAATTTAAACTACTTAGTTCTCCAGGTAGCAAGGATGTAATATTATTAATCTTCCCCTGGAATTGCCGGCCAGCGCACGATAAGTGTTGAAAAAAAAAAAAAAAAAACCATGTGCGCCCTTGGCCGTATTCGAACCTGTCGACCTTCTTATTACATGCACGACGCTCTAACCGCCAGAGCTATCATCAACTGGGTCGGTAGAAAGCGATAGATATCATCTATAGTGTTAGGTTTCGAAAGGCGTCTTCGCTTTCCTACGGATACAATCAGAACTGTATATTTAACATATACTATTATTTGTTTTGAAATTTAAACTACTTAGTTCTCCAGTAAGACAAGGATGTATTATATATTACTCTCCCCTGAGATGGCCAGCGCACATAGTGTGAAACAACCCCATGTGCGTTTGGCCGAGCGCAGCCATGTTTGTTGCTAAAAATGCTAACTACCAGTATTTCTGCTGGCCCGCAAGCCATTTGTTGAGAACCCCTGACGTAATGGAAGTCTGTGATTGATTTGTCTTTGCCTTTGTGCTTGTTTGTAGGTGAGTTTACTGATTCGTCATCAGCTGACTGAGAGAGCCAATGACTTTGGACTGATCCTGGATGATGTGTCCATTACAGAACTAAGTTTTAGTAAGTGCAGACAGTGACCAAACACAGGAAAGATGTGTGCAAAGTTTGCATAGTTAGTGAAATGGGGATGCAGATCTCTTCAAATTCAGGACACTTAGTGATATACACTTGGGTTGTTTTTAATCAAAACAATATGAGTGTGGAATTTTAGCATGAGGATACAAGTGGCTATTAGGATAATGCATTTTACACTCAAACGTAAACTGGGCATCAAAAGCTTTATAAAAGAAGAATAATATTTATTGGAATTAAAAAAGAGTAACCCACCCAGTGGCACTGGTACCAAATGTTCTCATGAGTTTATATCTAGTTTATGATGCTCCCACAACGTGTCGTGGAAGTCTATGTGGTTGTTCAGATGGTTGGGCAGACAGGAAGAACATAACAATCTTTACTCCATTTCCCTACCTCCATGCAGTGACGTCGGCGTGAGATCTGATGGTCGCACCAGTAAACCGCGCGCTGGCTTTAAGCGGCAGCATTTTTACTGACGCACACAAAGACGGCATATCTGGATGTGCGCATAAAAGTTGCGTCAAGGTTATGACATCACTGCATGGAGGTAGAGAAATGGACTATAAATGTTGATAGGGTTGAGGGTTTTATTGGCAATCGTCTATAAGGGGAGAGCATGGCCCACTGGTTAGGGCATTCGCCTTTGGTGCAGGTCCTCGGTTGAGTCCCAGCAGGGCCACTTGTTGGGATTTAATTCGGGTACTAAATTCTTAATTTGATTTGTATAAGAACTATTGGTTAAAACTGGAATTCCCCTCTTCCCATGGTTCATTTGGACTTGGGCAAACGAACCTTGAGAATCCCCTGTCCTTCATAGGGGACGTTAAGCCATCGCTCCCATGTACTTGGAGAATCACCCATATACATGTAATCGCAGCCAGTTTTGATAAAAGAGCAGGGTGGAACCCCTGGCTGTCCCAAATTGTCCTGGATCCCTGGGCATCATTGGAAAGCAGTGTCTGAACACTGAATGATCTACCCAAGCTAAATAAGAAGATGAAACAAAATTATTCTGGTGATTTTGTAGTGGCAGTGCAATTAGTGCTTTGATCTCATAGGAAGAGACTATACACTGCCACTCATTGCGCGCATATAGTCTACAAATAAAGCTTGGTAGGGTGATAGAATATGAAGTGTGGTGCCGAATAGTTTCTGCCAGGTTATGAATATTAATGGCTTCATTAAAGGGGGATGGCCCGATTTAAGGATATGAAGTTTTCCATCTTGATAGGTTGGCCTTCACTCCAAAAGCCCATCTGTAAAGTTTCACGCCAATATTTCAATCCGTTTTGATGCGAGAGCTAAAAACATCATTTTGTAAGTCCCATAGAGTACTGTGTAAAATTAATATTGGTCGACCAAAATGGGGTACATTTTCGCTCATAACTGCAAACCAAACCTCCTTTGGCTCTCAGATTTCACAGGGTAAATGAGAAAAATAGTGGCTTTCTTCTGATAGCAAAATGTTGACCACTTCCGGTAAAATCTGGGGCTTCTGGGGACGAGGCTATTAGCGATCGGGCCATGGACCTTTAATTACATGCTGCATAGTTCTTGTTATAATTGAATATTACAGTTTTGAGCCTGGAAGTGAACACACAGCCCTTGATGGTGTTGCCACCTTCAGTATATAGTGGCCTGTCAACTATTTTTTTATCCACCTGGCCTAAAAGGCATGGGGGATTTGCGACAGTAGATTCCTTCTGTGTGGCTGCATGTTCCATTTTGGTTAGGTTGGAGTTTGGTTCACTTGTTTGCCAGGTCTCATCAACCTGAGATTTGAGAAGGGGTGATAATAATAATAAGCCCTATTTATAAGGCTGTTATCAATAGGGTCATAAGAAATTACTCTCGTCATCCCAATTTTTGGAAGAAAGTGACTGAGCCAGTGATAAAGGAGACTGACATTCACAGGATTATACAATGTGTTTTCAGGCAAGGAATACACAGCAGCTGTGGAAGCCAAGCAGGTCGCCCAACAGGAAGTTCAGAGGGCACAATTCATAGTAGAAAAGGCCAAACAGGAACGACAGCAAAGAGTAGTACAAGCTGAAGGTGAAGCCGCAGCAGCCAAAATGATATCCTTTTATGTAAAATTCATTTTGAAGCTTAAGAGCTGGAACTGCAACTGAATTCACGGCTGTTTTTAATGTGTTTTAAAAAAAACTAAATCAGAGGTGCCAGCTTTCTTTTTAAACCTTCGTATAAACACATTTGACACAACCTCCTTGATTTAGGAATGTTTTTGTACCCATTAGGTTGCATGAAATTTTGACAACCTCCCTATTTCTAGGGGTTTACGTGGGTAAAACGCGTCACCGGTGACATGAGCGACGTGGTCCAAAAAATGCCGCAACTTTTTGACACAGGGCTAAAAACGCACAAAGGAATTTAAGAATTGAGTCTAAGAACCAGGATAGAGGCAAAAATGAACACACCATTATTCATGCAATCTGCCCGACAAATAGATTAGGTCTACTGGATTTTTCTGTAGCAAGTGTAATAGGTGAAGGTGATCAGGAAGTAAACTAAATAATATTCTTGAGATTGGTGCAAGTTGCCTCAATATGAGCATATAATGCAAAAACTTTGAATAGACTTTGGTAGTATTAGAATGAATGATCATTTGGACATTATTTTCGGTAAGTTATAGTCTCTCTGTAGAGATCCGAATAAATTAGCTAAAATATTATGATTTTCATTTTAAAAGCTATTTGGTTTCTTTTTTAACAAATGATCTATCACTAAGATGCACCCGGGAATATAACTTACCGGCTGCACCAAAGATAGAGTGGCGTAGTGGGCCACAACATGGATGCAAGGCCCTGGAGGTTTGGGATTTGCTATTAGTATTTGAGTGGACTCATAAAGTTCTGTGAATAATGCAATTGTGATGGTTAAACTTGACTGAAAATAATTTCACGATGATTTTCAAGCAGTGCAACACACAACCTTTTCGTTTCATTTGAAGTCGACATGCGACGCGGTATAAAATGTTTAAAACGCTCATTGGCATTGCGCTTAAATCGTGGCACGGTGAAAGCTGTAACATTTTCTCAACCTATGCAGACTCCTGTTCTGTGTGAATATTCCCTGATTGCAAAATGTAAATATTGGCAGCTCTGCTAAATGCAATTTTCCTTCTTTTGATGTGTGGGAGAGATCCAACTTTTTTTTCATATGGATAGCTGAAAATTAACCAAAAAGTCACATGATGATTACTTATGACGTGATGTCATCTCTAACATGGTCACCATGGCAGCCCGACCCATAATTCCTTGGGAAACCAGAGTTATAATTAAAGGAACGATCTGTAATCTTGATGGGTGTTGAAATTACCCCAGACACTCATTGTAAACCCAGACCGACAGGAAACATGGCAGTGCGACTTGGCTTACCAGCATAAGTTTCAGCTAGGAGGGCTTTAGCGTACTGCTACAAGGGGAAGGGTAGTGATATGGGGTAAGTCTGTATGCTTTTGGTTGTGAGCACCAAATTTTAGTGTGGTCATATAAGTAGTACAGTCTAACATTGAAAGCCATGCTTTTAAAGGCACTTAGCAACGTGAGAATAAGTTGTGATATATATATTGGTGTGGTGATACGGGGTATTTAAATTTGGGGGGGGAGGGTGATCATGAATTGGGAGAGAGCTGTGGGATGTTTGGGGAGGGGTGGAATAGGATGATGCGTGCATTGTGGGAGTGGGGTGGGTGGGAAATGGGTTGGGTGTCAGGCTGTGTTTGAGATGCCACATGCGCACTTCTTTAGTAATCTGATGACATCAGTGTTTGGTAGCAGTTTATTAACAGGTTTGAATGAGATTTGACTTGTTTGATGATACTTTTCCTTGACTAACAAGTTTTACCTTGGTGATGCAGTCTCCAAGAATCCTGGCTATTTGAAACTGCGAAAGATCAGAGCTACACAGAATATTGCCAGAACGGTAAGTGTCATTGTACTTTTTGATAGTTTGATAAACATATTTTTGTGACATTCATATAACTGTAAACAATTTAATGTTGCAGCTTTTGTTTGGACCACTCTTTCATGTACAAAGTGACCTAAAAATACTCTGCTTAGTTAAGCTTAATTTTCTTTAAAAAAAGATTATCAAATTCAAAAACCTTAATACAAAAACAATGGCACATTTTTTAAGCCCGCACCCTCAATTTTTAAAATTGGAGATTTTTGCACAGTTGTGTTGGTAATTGTCAAATATATCTGCAACATAAATACTCAAAATTTGTATTTGTCATAAAAGAAATGATTGTGTAGTAAGAATCTGGGGTCAGTAAGGCAAACTCATGCGTAATCCTACGTGTATACTAACTCATGCGTATGTCCTACATAAAGGCCTTTTTGTGGGCCACCAGCTATAGCTGGAGGACCACTTAGCAATTCGTTGTGCGTGTGTATGTGTGGGTGTATGTGTGGATGTGTGTGTCACTAAAATGTTAAGTTTTTTTTTTTTAAATGACCTCAATTGAAAAGTTGAAGTTCAATTGGAACCAAACTTCTGTCATAGGTGCACCATGGGATCCCTCATATGTTGATGAGGTCAAAGGTCATGTGCCAAGGTCAAAGGTCATGTGTGAGGTCAAGTTGAAAAATGGGCTAAAAATGTAAAATGACCTCAATTGAAAAGTTGAAGTTCAATTGGAACCAAACTTCTGTCATAGGTGCACCATGGGATCCCTCATATGTTGATGAGGTCAAAGGTCATGTGCCAAGGTCAAAGGTCATGGAGCGGCCCACAGCTTATATTCTTTGAATATAGCGAGCGCGAAAGCCGAGAACTGCGAAATTCTAGTTTATACCAGTTACACAGTGCTCTGGATAAATTGATCCACTCAGGCATGACATAGTATGCACATAGATTTACGACTGAGTTTCGCGAACGGACCCCTGGATCCAGATTGTAATTAACAGCAGAGCTGGAAACGCCAATTTTATGTCCTTTCATGAAGAAATAGTGGTACCTCACAAAAATAACCTTAACTTGTCTGAACCTACAAAACAATTAATGGAAGGGCATATAGACCTGTACATGGCACAATTTCTTGGCTATTTCATATTGCAAGCTGTTGAATTATTATCGGAGACCTCTAATATTAATTATTCTAATTACAAAATTCCGTCTTTTGCGACACAGAGTAGTTTGAGCTCTACCATTCACAGGTGTAGTTTACTAGCCAATTACCAAGGCAATTGTGGAAAAATTTCAAAATATTTTGAAAATTGTGGGCGCTCTTCAAAAAATGTGCTGTTAATGCTCTACGTGTCTGATCTAATTTGTGATTTTTAATGTTTTCTTTCTTGCAAAATGGAGATAACACTGATTAAGTAATCCATGACATTTTGACTCCCATTTGCATTTTGTACATTACGCGAGTCAAAGAAATGCCTATTAAATTCTTATCATTGCCAATTACTGGTAATACACCTAATACACTAAATGCAGTGTTTCCCAACCTGGGGGGGTCGTGACCCATAAGAAAGAGCTCGCGAAGCTAACTTTTAAACCATTTCAATTTTCATTAAAAAGTAGAAAAGATTTCATAAAAGTAAAGGTGCTCCTGTTCAATATACCAGTGCCATTTAAGCTGTCCTATAGGCATATGTGAGGAACATAAGATTGTAGATTTTGGGTGGATGTACCTAGTAACAAGCGTGGGGGTGTTGTAAAGTGTCTGGGGGGTCGCCCTGTGATAATCATTTAAAAAGAGGGTCGCGGGGAATAAAGGTTGGGATACCCTGCACCTAAATGAAAGCCCATACTGTTTACTGCAACCCTTGCGAATTTCTTGATTTGGTGATTAAAATTTGCAAAATATAAATTCAAACAAAAATCTTGCTAAACCATTTTGCATGAGTCGCTGATAGCAAGAGCTGTCCATGTGTCATTGAGCAATTACTTGGTGTGCTCTTTTGAACTGTAGATAAAATTGCCTCTTGTTTTCTGCTAAAAAGTTATCCAATTTCAGTGAGAAATATTCAATTCATGTCAAAATTTCAATTTGAAGGGAAAAAATGAGCTTTTTAGAGGTATAACTTTAGATAAACATGTTTCTTGTAAATTGATTTGTTTCAATTAACTAGTTATGTTTGGTACTTGTGTAAATCGTTCAAATTCCAAAGACAGAATGCTTCTGAAATTGTTTTAAGGTAAAATCACTGGTATATAAACTGATGCTCATAAAGTTGGAACATAGTGTTACATCATGACCTGTTAGAGCTCTTATAATAACTACAAATGATGGCAGAATCTTGTTTGGCATGGTGAAAGCAGTCTCCAGTATGGCCTTAACCACTTTTAGTTGGCTACATAAAATTGCCAATTAGAGCGGTTAGAAGATGTTAGGCCATTAAGATGGACACCATGGGTGCGATATTTGCTGTTAATGGTATATTTTGACATTTCAAAATTTCTTTTCAAATTTCTTATTCTTAAAGTATTGACGATAATCCCCCAGTAAGGAATGATTTATTTGTTGCATTTGTTGTCTAGTTCTGTTTATCACGGCAGCTTAATTATGTATGAAATGTTTCACACACAGTAAAAGGACAGGGTTGGGCTAGTTCTTAGGGTGTTGAGAGTTCCTATTGTAGCATTATGGTTGAATGGATCCATACATGGGGGAAAATATGGGAAAATAATCCACCTAAATTTTTGGTCTCACTATGAGTTTTAAAAATATTATTGTTATGCATCTCGGTCAATATTTTTTGCAAAATGTCGCTCGGACTAATAAATATGGGCTTAATCATTCAATTTTCTACCAAATCTTGGTCGAAGATGCAATTGGGATTCAAAGGTCATCTGAGGTCAAGTTAGAAATACGGTTAGAATGCACACATTTAAAAAAGGTGACTCTACAATTGCACCTCATTTGAGGTACAGGTATCTCCAAGCCTTTCCTTAGCCGGGCGCAGGGCATTTTACTCAGTGGTTCCCAAGTTTTGGCGCTCGCGTAAGACAGAAAAATTGGCACCGGGCGCCGAATTTTGAAAGCAAAATTGTGCCGGTCATTTGGTGTACTCAATTCTGATTAAAAGTTATTGAATATTCGTTTGAAAAGGCATCAGATTTGGTTTGAAAATAACAATTAACAACATAAATGGTTATTTTCGTGCACTTCCCACCGTGTACTTAAACTGCGACATTAAAACCTCTGGCCCGATAGCACGACGATAGCACATGGATCCTATGACTCTACAGTATTTAATATTTCACAAAATTAAAACAACTGATTGTCCCTATTGCCTATAAGCAGCACTAAAATGACGTATGGCGCAAACAAAAGAAAAATTGGTAAAGAAAAAAAGAAATAACACATATGGAGTTTTTGCTAATCTGCCAAACACATTTTAAATTAAATATTCTGTGTGTGACGCATATCTAGAACGCCTTTTCAAACCCGAAGTAACTTGTAAGCTTGGTCGTCAGGTTCCATCAACCTTACCAAATTTCACATCTTTGAAACGTTCGTACACGTACTCAGGTACTGTAATTTCTTTCTTCTTTCGTTTTTAGCAGGATTTAGATTAATATTTTAAGCATTGAAATTAATTCTCTTGGGGCTTGAACTGTTACGATGCCGCATAATTATCTGTTCGATTTCCGGGAACGTTGTATTTTTGATACTTTATTTTTTTTAAGACTTTATTTTGAAGACTTCTCATTGGCCTTGCATATTCATAATTTTTAAAATAACTCCGTCATAACAAAACGGCTCCCGGTTCCCTTAAAAATTAGGGACCAGGAGCCGCTTGTTCCTAGATTCCTGCTCCCCCCGGTCCAATTCATCTTATGGAAGGCTTGTGTATCTCTACATTTCTGTTCATGGCATAATACATGCAATTTTGCAACCATAGAATTTTTTGACAAAAACACAATGGTAAAAAGATGGAAGCTTTTAAAATCATGGCTCCATAATATCAAAGGAAAGCTTTGAACAACATCATTTTCCTGAAACTGATCTGTTGTCTTCCGAGTTCTTCTGCTGATGTTGATGCAACTTTGTAGTAATTGCACAAGCTTCTATAACAGATAGCCAAAATGCAGACACCAAAAAATGCAGACACCCAGTAAATTGTGATTTCATCTGAGACTGTTTTTTATTCTCCATTTAAGAGGCAGTAATGTAATTGCTAAGAAGAGCATGCTTGTCCTCAAATTAAAGAGCTTCTATTTGCATTATAATTAATACTGCCAAAATGTAGGGTTCATTTTTCTCTATGTACATGTACTTGTTTCTGGGTGGTGTTTCAGATTTTATTCAGCATTTCAGCATTTTTGTGTTGCACTTTCTTATTGACTACAGATCGCCCAGTCTCAAAACAGAGTGTACCTTAATGCCGGCAGCCTGTTGCTCAATGTTGGTGACCCGATTTCTACGACACCGCAGGAATTATTAAATCGACAAAAAAATAATAGCTAGTTAAATCATGTTAACCTTGTGTTAAGGGATCAGTGCACATTAGTCAGTTAGGTTAAAACTTAAATAGAATGTTGCTTTAGCTACTAAAAGTATACATAACCCCAGTGATCAAAATATGGCAAACAGTGTTTTGCTCATCCCTCATCCACCCACCCCCCCATCACTCATCAAACCCCCCCTTTAAATGTTTTAAATTATTTAAAAGAAAGAGCTATATTATGTTTGCAATATATATACATTTATCCATGTTTTCATTGTATCGTTATGTTTCAAATGTTTGAATAGTTACAAAATAGGTACAATTTGAATGTTTGCTTCTTGACTTTTATGAATAAATCTAAACATTGGAAACAATGAGAAATCCCCTAAAATTGATTTGCTGAACAAGATGGAATTAAGTTTGACCTTTCGGATAGAGATTTATAAAGTAACGCTGGTAAAAATATCACAAAATTTCACCAAAATTGAACCCTAAGTAATTTGAATCATTTGATAAAAATATGCTAAAAGAATGTGAGCTTATGTCAAAATTTCAGATTTTTGCTTATAAGAAAAACAATTCAAATCATTATGTGGAATGTTAAAATGGTGCAGCAATACGGTAGCCGCTGTGTGCTATAAGCCGCATTGCGATGGTGTGATTACGCAGTATGCTAGGCTTAAGCTTACAACTTTATACATAGTTTTGTGACACATAACAAGGAAGATTGTATAATTGACTACCCATGTAGGCAATAGACTGAGTCTGTTTATCGAACAAAGCGTCATATCAAAGGGGGTTATTATGATGTTTTCATTCCAAACCTAAAGAAAGGACAGAGGAAATTAGAACTATGAATTTGAATTTTCATCTTTTATTTTGCATATGGATAGACTAGAGCTATGCTGGTCAAATATTGTAAAGACTGTATGATTAAGCATTCTTTTGGTTGACAATGTGCACTCCTCCCTTAATCATCATTAAAAAAGAAATATCCACCCTGTTTTTGGCCCCCGGCCAAACTTTTGGTGGTGAGGGGGGAACTATAGAATGCTAGCCGTCCGTGCGTGCGTGTGTGTGTGCGTCCCTCACGAATCTTTGGAACTAAGCAGTTTGTGGATTCCCTCTTTGCACATAGAGTATCTCAAGTAGGTGGTGGGTTTGGATACCAAACGTGGGTCATGTGGCAGGGGTCTCACAGGTCAATGTGGGCAAAAATAGGGTCAAATAGGGGCAAAAATAGGGCTAAATAGATATAAAAACGTTGTCAACACGATCTCTTTTGATTGAGCAAGTATGGGGTTCCATCTTGCACCATAGATGTCACTAAGTAGGATGCGGGAGTTCGGAGGAGGGTCATGATGGCATTGTCAAAGGTCAAATGGGGTCAAAAAATAGGCAAAATTAAAAAATGGAGTTAAATTGTATAAACCTTATCTGTTGTGGTTAGGAGGATAACATTGGGGGTGTGGTCCACATTCAGTGCAGAAAAATTTGAAGGCATTTCAGGTCATCCAAGGTCATCCAAGGTCAAAATCACTTCAGTGGTAGGAGGATGAAAATGGTGGGTGTGCGTCACCTTCCGTTACCAACATTTGAAGGTCATTTCAAGGTCATCCGAGGTAATCCATGGTCAAATCATTAAACCGGTGGTTGGAGGGTGAACATTGGTGGGTGTGATCAACATTCCGTGCCAAACTTTTGAAGGTCATGTGACGGTCATGAGGGGTCGTCCAAGGTCAATCATAAATTTGTGGTAGGATGATGGAACGTGGTGGGTGTGGTCAAATCAGTGCGAAATTTTTGAAGGTCATTTGAAGGTTATCGAGGTCAGTTCAAGGTCAATCACTCAACGTGCCGTAGGAGGAAAAAATTGGTGGGTGTGGTCAACATTAGTTAGTACAAAAAATTTTGAAGGTCAGCGGCCGTCATCAAGTCAAATCATTGTGGTATGGAGGGTGTTGAAAATTGGTGATTGTGAGATTGTGGTGCATCATCAGTGCAAAAAATTTGCGGTCATTTCAAGGTCATGTAGGGTCATTTAAGGTAAATCACTAATCATGTGTAGGGATGTTGAAACTCGGTGGGTGTGGTAAACACTCATGTGTTGGTCATTGTGCGGGTCTCCGGAGGTCAAATCACTTGTGGTAGGAGGGAGGAAACTGGTGGGCCATCACCAAATCTTCCTGTGGAGGGATCTTTAATAAAATTGTTGCTTCTGGTTCTTTAGCTACTGCGATGGGCGGGGGGACCTTTGTGGTTCGAGAACCGCCTCTTGTATAGATTGGATTCACACCATCGTAAGTGGTCATCTACATAAAGTGTGTGTTTTCCCATTTTGTAACTTAAACAATGGGTACCCATTATAAATCCTTATCACTTATGTTATCCATGTAAAAAAATCCTCAAAACGAGACGAGTAGAAGTAACCAGGTCAATGGAGCAATACATTATTTTGCTGAGGTGGTTTTAAGGTGTTAAGGTTTGAGTGAGGAGACGACAAGTCGGTGGATCCTCTGACGTCAAAGCAAATATTTTTATTCCACACAGCAGCTCCGAACCTTCCCATCATGCACAGCGGCAATCAGAAACCAGGTACTGGCATGCATGGAATCTCCATAGGAAATATGTACAAAACAAAAAACAAGTGTACCTGTGGTGTGTAAATGAGCGCATGCATATTCTTTACGAGGTCCGGTCAAAAAAAAGCATATGGATAGTTGGCTTTAGTGCTAAACTGCTAAAAAGAATGATAAAACATCCAATGGAAAGATACTGAATATCAACCATATTAGCAAATTAATGTGCATGGATTGGATTGAACTTTTGTGTTGCGATTTGTCTTATATTTTTCTATCTGTAATAACCCTTATAGAATATGAAAGGCACAACTGGTGCATTATGGAAGGGTTTCATAGCGGATGTTGTTTAGACCATAATTTGCAACTCGCCAGGAATGTCTCTTGACAATTTGTCTAATCATGTGTTAAGTTATTGCCCATATGTAGAAAGTAATTATAATTTTGTTGTATCCAAAATATACACACAATTAATACAGCTGTACTCATATCGTGGATGATTTCAATGATTTTGTCTCATTTCGATTTTGAATATTATTTTCCATGAGTTAATCACCCAACTGGCAGGGATAATTGAGAAGGCAGGCAGGCTGTCAGTGCCTTTGGGCTTTAACTTTAACAATGAGTTTGAAGGCATAGTGTGAGTCACTCAATGACTTTGTTGCCCTCACATAAGACACAATTTAATGGGACACACCTTGAAGTCTTATGTGTTTTTGTATGTTAAAGGGGCATTTCATGATGCAGAGTCTCATCCGTCCCTTACCTAAAAAGTTATGATTTTGTATCAACTGAACCGTTAGCCTTGGTATTGCATGGCTGCCTAATCTGACAATGTAAATTTGATTGTCTCTGCAAGAAATTGTCAATTTTCTATTTTGGATTTCCTTTTGTAAACAAATTACAGTACAGAGGACACGGGATACTGTGATACAGGCCATTTGCTCCTAACACCAAAAAGCAACATCAGAATCACCTGAAATTTTGGGAATCTTTTCTCAAGGATATCAAGTGAACCATATATAAAACAGGTGCTAGAATCATCAAAAACACCTTTAAATGTAAATCATTTTGTTTAATTGATTTATTAACAAAACAATATACATTCTATGTACGTGTGTCTCCCATTTGTTTTCACATGCTGTTTGCTCTCATTTTACAGACTGTAGTTAAACCTGCATGAGAGTGATAAAATGTAAAGCAAAGTGCACAATAAAGTAACAGCCACATCAGTTATTGCAGTTATATCAAATGGAATCGCTGCACTTCATTCCACCAAGTAGCCATATCTGTTAATAAAGATTGACAAAATTACAGAATTGGTTTCTGCAAAGTGTGTTTAATACATAAGTTCATAAGGAACCATTTCAGGTATTTAAGTACCATAGAGTAATTGAACTCATCCATGCCCCAGGATGGCACCAACATGTCTGTATATTAACTTGGTTTGGAAGACTAATAGACAGGAAGACCAAATTGGTCAAACTTGGTCAGAAAAGTCCTTGGGTTTAGGCTAGGCTTTCCACAGCATTTTAACTTGGGGTGAATTTGACAAAGAAGCCCACCCATATTTCGGTACATGTGGACACAAAATAAGTGGGTGTGATTGTTTGCATCTTGGTGACCCAAATTGGATCCTGGAAGCAAAGATGTGCTTAATGTGGCATTTTGGGCTTACTGTATTTCGCACAACTAAACAAAACCAGTTCATAGCACCCATTGGATTATACGCTTTATTCAGTCTTGTTCCTGACGGAGTAAAGTGTTATATAGTAAACCAATGGGTGTACTCTCCTGTTTAGTTTTGCTTGGTTTCATTGTGCATAATACAGTAAGCTGCATCTTGTGATCCACAGCTTAGTCCCCTCCCAACTAGCCTTTATAAATTGAGATGTTTATATCATCTGAACTGTTGGCCCAAGTATAGTATGTGTGCATAATCTTACACGCAGATTCAATCTGCTCTTGAAGAAAATCATAATTTTGTATTTTCTGTCCATAAACGGACAGATAACACGTTGGCCTATGGGGCAGCGGGATACAAACATGCATAACGTCAAAACCTACCATCAGAATCAACTTAACTTGCAGAAATAACTTGCGATAGTGAACCATGAAACAAAGGATGGAAGGTACTAGAATCATGGAATGACCCTTTGAAGACCAGCCAGGTTGGATGGGCCATCCAATAAGCTTGAAACCTGATGTTAACAGAACAGTTATACGTTTCAGTTGCCAAAATATTGAATACATCCAATTACGTTAATTGATACATGTTATACACAATTACAGTGGTAAACCAAATTTCAGACGTTTATTCCACTTTGTGTGTGTGGTTTATTTGGGTTTTGTGTCGTATCATTAGTGTAACTGTGATTGATCACACTTCTCATAAACAGAAGTACTCTTGAATTGTATTAATTTATGGCATCTATCACATAATGCCCACCGTTGCTGCATTGTTTGAAAAATTGGTAGACCTTTCATATAGAAGTCCATGGATTCACGTGAGGTATTACATTGATCCCTCCATCATGTGCTGCATGACGTTGTGCTTAACAGAATGAATGGCATTACCTCATGTGCATCCATGGGACTTTTATGAAACGTCTACCAGACAAAAAAAAAAAAAAAAAAAATGGTAGCTGGAGCAGGACATGGGTGGGTTACCACATTAGAAAGGATTAGCTACACCTGAATGCATCTAGTTTTTTCTGACATTGACTTATACTTTTACATAATAAATTACTAGTAAATCTGTCATTTTTAAATTGTTTCAATTAATGTCCTTTGAAGGTATTCAGGTTTTGTGGGAAGGCCCTTGATCATTTGACAAAACTGCCTTTTTTCATTTTATTTTTTCTTGTGTGGGGTTTGTGATGGAGGAGTGGGTGTAATGAGGTGAATGGTAAGATTAGTTGCGGAGAGGGGCTTTTGTTTGTTTCCCTTCTGCCTTATACCCTAAATGAATATTTGCAACAACAAAAAATGATCTGTTTTGAGGGCGCCATCTTTGGAAATATGAGTTGGCCTTTAACCTTATGTCAAAAAGGTCCTGGGTGCATTTGCCTGCTTAGTCCAAGGGCACATGTGGTGCAGTGGATCAGCGCTCGCCGCATAAGCAAAAGTTGTGGGTTGAGCTCCGCTTCGCCAATGTGGTTGTGCACTTGGCAAGGCACTTTACCTCGCTTGCCTCTCTCCACCCAGGAGTATAATGGGTACCGGCATATGCTGGGAATGCAAAACACGACTCGCTGTGCGGAGGAGTTTGGGCGAAAACCCCCCGCCAACCACATCACCAATATTAGGTAGTCTGGGCAACCCAATGACAGGGATGGGCACTCTGCCTGTGGGAGCACCATTTGCTTTTTTTTAACCTTTGTCAAAAAAGGTCCTGTGCATTTGACTGCTTAGTCCTTCACGGGGATGTAGCCTACTAACAAGGAATATTTTCTCTGGATCATAGATATGAAATATAAACCATGTCCAACCCACTTCACAAAAATTCCTTCAACTCTGTCTGGATCCCAAAGAAGGCGACTACCCTTTTCATTTTCATGCCGAGGTATTAAGAGCTTTCTACTTTTCAAGCAATATTCTTTTTGTCCTCTGTACAAATATCGCAATTTGAGGGTTCATACTATTGAACATAATCGGGTGAATAAGGCGTTAAATAAAACATTTTAAAAAGGTACCTCATGAAATTTAGAGAGGTCCCTCCACCTCAACCACTTTCCATGGACGCAAAAAAACTAATTTCTGACCTAGAGCAAAAAATACGACAATGACGCCACGCAGTAATTGCATAAAAGTTTACACTTAACAAGGTCATTACCACCATTCAGATACTAACATTTTTTTAACGATTAAGGAATTTCTATACAGAGAAAAAAATGGTACCAATTTTAACTGCGGCAAAAGGGAGAGAATTTGGTAACTTTAATTTCTCCACGGGGGAAAGATCTAACAATTTAGGGTCTCCCCAATCAAGACCTTAGGAAAATTAAGCTCAAAAAGAGACGTCAAATTAAGAGAGGAAAATAGTCAGGAGGTGGTTGTCTCCTACTTCATGTTATGTGGCAAACACCCCAAAATTGGTTTTGGGTATAAGGACCTCGCAGAGAATGCTTCAACTTGTCCGTGCCTTATTTCCACCTGAGGAGCCATTGAGTTTTGTACAGGGATCAAAGTGTCAAATTGATGATATTGTTGCCCAATCAGGAGTGTTTGACCATGGTAACACTTAATTTTTGGCCCACTCATAGAGTTTAAATGGGACCATGGATTTACATTTGGTTACCATGGTAACGGGATCCTAGATGGGCAAAACTCTTATGAATATAAATTTGGAATATTGGTAAGTTGGTATATTAAAAGGAATAAATTTGAGACATTTGCATCGAAATCCAGTTGTTTTTACAGTTCAGTTTGGACCTTTCTGAGACCAAATATTAAACATTTGACCTTTTGCTACTAATTCCTGAACGATCCATCCCAGAGACGATAGGGTGTGGGTACAAAACTAACTTTTTCTGTATGAATCCAATGAACAAGAGGGAAAACACATTGGTAAGGTCTTCTAGCACAATATCATCAATATTGACCCTTGACACGAACTTCAATGGACAATTTCACAAGTTAGAAATGATTTCTGTGATATCATTACCCTCGTCTACCTGAGCCATTTTTTAACAAAACTCACGAGGGGGGATTACCACCCCACCCCCCTGTGATTTTTGTTCTTGAACACCCGATGCGGTTAAATTGGTACCAAAAGGATTAGCTTAGAGTTTCTTCTTTCCATGGTACCAACAATAAGTCAACCTCAAAGTTTATGATCGTCACCATGACGTCATTATGAGGAAAGGGAAAAAGTTACAGAAAAATACTGTATAGGGTGGGAAAATGATATTTTGAAATTTTAGCGACTCAAACACCGATTAAGCACTAAAACTCTCTGTTCATATAAAACTATCATTTTCCAATCAAGTATAGTAGAGTCAAAAACCGCCTGATGAAAAATTGATTTGTTTTCCTAAACTTTTGGCGGAAAAAATTGAATTTTTCTGTTGGTGTGTCTAGGAAATGGCACGGGACAGTTTGCTGACATGCAAACGTTATGAAAGTCATTGTGAGTAATGCTTGCATGTGGGTACTCATTTTGGTATCATGGAGAAAGAGGACCATAGCTATCTTTTAGTACCAAATTTACAAGTGTCGGTGATGGTCCTGTGTTTGCTCTGTGGTAGGCATGTTGGTACTTCTCTTCCGAAGGGAGGGGGTGGTTACCACCCCCCTCATCATCACTTTGGGGAATCACCATGTTCTTACCTAACCCGGTGGATGTTTGTTTTTTGGATTAAAAGGAGCGGACATGTCAATTGACAATTAATTAAATAATTTTGGCACCAAAAGGGGTTTGTAGCAGCCGGGGAAAAACCCTTAAGGGGGGTACCCCACACCCCCCCCCCCCTTCGGTAGACAATGATTAACCCCCCCCCCCCATCCCATCACTTTGGGATCACCATTTACTTACCTATACCCCTGTGGATATATGCAAATTGCCAATTACATTAAATAATTTGGCACCACAAGGGGGGTTTTTAGCAACCGGGGAAAAAACCTGAAGGGGGTGGTAACCACCCCCCCCCCCCTTCGGTAGACGAGGATTAAACCTATAAAACTAGAAACATCAAATTTGGCCCAACTTATGAAGTAGTAATAAAACAATGACAACCGCTATTCCCGAACTAAAAGTATAACCATTGATTTAAAGGCATTTTCCAATGGACACTCTTCAAACGATCAGAACCCTTTATTCACTTTTGGGACATGTTAACTTTTACCACCCAAACATTTTGAGGTGTCTGGAAAAGTCGAATAAGTCTGATCTTCATGAAGGAAACCTGTCATCTGTCACATAATTTAGTCCGAGACCCGAATTTCCCCTATTCTTTTTTTAATGAAGGCATTTCTCTCTTGTAAGACGATCACCATACTATCCATTGTAATAACCTAATGAACTAATGAAATCGGGCATCATTGAAAAAATGGTTCTCTACTCACCTAGTATATAACACAGGGGAAACACTTTGTCCTAGAAGTTTTAACCTTGAAATAATTTTTGCTGCAAATCTTCTTTCGAAAGAGAAAGTTATGCTCCACACTGTCCAAAAGCCTTTTCTAAGTCCGGAAGCAAAAGAGCCCAAGTACTCTATTGGCCTCGGTATAATCACTTACATCATAAGTAACCTGATTATTGATTCATGGATGACACTTTTGCAATATTTTAACCATGATTTGCTATTTGCAGAGCCCTCTGTTAAAAGTGCATGTAGTTTAACTAGCGGTCACCCGGTGTGGCCGGAGATATGGTCCTCCGGGCTCACAGTCCGGGAACATTGTTGAACAATAGGGCAATCGTTCAGTTTGACTCTTCACGTTACATTAGTTTCACGCTTTATTCCGTGTCTATGGAGCCCGGACTATGATTACCGGCCAGACTCTATAATTGCTTTCACACCGGCTTTTGCGATCACCCCTGGCTTTTCTTGCTCGGCTGGATGACCCTCTACATGACCTTTGTGACTTCCGATTTGTTCTGTGTTCAGTCGCGGTGCCATTTGACAAATTTTGTGGTCATAGTGTCATTTCTATGCAAATTGACCTTCAAATTACCTTTGACCGTTTGGGTCACTCTTAAATCCTTATAAAAAAAAGTCCGTCCTCCCCTAACCTTCATGTCATATCAAGCCCTATATGTCAAGCATAATCCCCGTGTGAACCTTTTGACCTCAGATTTGTTCTATGCTCAGGCCAGCGGTCCTTTTGACCAAATTTGGTGGCCATAGGGGCCCCGAAGGGCCATTTTATGAATTGACATCTAGATGACCTTTTGAGGCCCCCCCCCCCCCCCCCCCCCCCCCTCAGCTGAGTATACTTCATTTTTCATAATAATTATACTTATTATAGTATTAAGTGGGCGATGGTCCCAGGTAGGAGTGAGGTTACCCTTCACTCCCAGGCCAATCTCTTTTGTGGTAATTCCGGTATAGACCCTTATACGGTTTTTATTTGGCTTTGTCAGACATATTTACCTCAGCGCCATTGCGTATAGCTATATAGACGATATAGCGTGCATGAATACAAATATTGTACTCCGTCGTTTGTTTATTGACGACAGAGAAAAATGTTTTTGCAAATGCCTAATAGTTTTTGTTTGCGGAACATATTCAATTTATAAACCCATTGTCAGCGGTTCAAGGTTCACGTTTATTTTCGAAAAGGATAAAGCAAATGCAGCATTACAGCGATAGTTTTCATTTTCTATGTCTGCAGTGGCGGAATACATTCAAAATGAGTGAGGGATATGACCAAAATCGCCAAACAAAAACAAACGAGCGCGCACACACGCACGCAAGAGGAAACAAAACAAACCAAACACAACCCACCCTCCCCCCAAAAAACAAAACACCACAGAACAAAAAAAGTTTGCCAAATATGTATGTTGGAAAGCTTCGGAAAATGTTTTGCACGCCACGAGTGAACTGAAAACACTCCACACGTGAGCTCGTTACACACAATCATTTATTCATCGAATCCCATAGTTTTACTCATTAGTTTGCCGAGTTTGCTTTAGGAGCGTTTAGGTTGAATGACACATTGGGCATGAAACCGGGCCATTGAGATGCGCCAAAATGCCGAAAAGACGTGGAAGCACGTGTTGGAATAGCCGAAAACGCGCGAGAAACGAAAAGAAGAAAAACAGCAAAAAGTTTCTTTTTAAGTGTTTTTAAAGCTAAATAAAACAGGTCCGATGGGCCATCAAAGAAAAAAAAAACGCTATACAATATCATAAACAAAAAACAGATATAAATGTTAATGCAATAGTAAAACATAATAATTTGCGAGCCGCACGCGCTGGCGAATGAATGAAATGGGACAAAGCCAAGACTCAGCACCAAAACCACCTGATATAGATATCAACAACTTTTAGCCCAGGGAGTTAGCAGAAATTGTAACATCTCAAGTACAAAAGGTTTGCGTGATTAAATATGTGACAGACTGACAGGCACCCCTAAAACATAATCTTAAGTGCCGCAAATGGTGAGTCAAGGAGGGTGGGCCAAAACAAGTTGTACCGGGGGTCAACTTTTTAAATGCTTCGATATGTTGAAAATATACCATGTCATTTGTCCTAACCAAAGGTATTCAGGAACGGTAAAGTTGTATACCAACCACATAAGTTTAAGAGTGTATAACTAAAAAACAGCAAAAATTCAATAAAAGGGTCAATTTCAGTTGTACATGGGTCAAATTTTAAGTTGCTCGCGATTTGGATAAAAATGGGCAAATTATTGGTGGAGCTCATAGGATTCAAAATAAGGAATAGTTTGGGTTGATTGTCCAAATGCTGCTTAAGAAGATAGGGGGAAACAAGGTCAAGCCTCCTTGAATGCAATGGCCGTTGACTTTCTGCGCCCCCTACATCGGTAACACTAAGCTGTTTGACAGTCAAAACTATTCCTGTATTTGAATCGATGACTCCATCCCTAACTTGCATCACGTTTTATCTAAATCGGAGCAACTTTAAAAATTTGACCCCTGGTACACTGAAATGACCTTTATTGGTTTTTGCTGTTTTTAGCCTATAACTCTTAAAACTTGGACGTTGTGGATAGTACCAACTATACCCTTTCCTGAATCCCTTGTGGTTAGACAAAAACAGTATCTTTTTCAACATGAATTACTCAATTTTAAAAATTTACCCCTGATAAAAGTTGTTTTGGTCCCCTCCTCCTTAAGGCCCATTTGCTGCACTTAAATCACGTTCAGGGGTCCCTGTCATCGTCAATGTCATTTAGCACTGCAAACCTTTGTATTGAGAGGTGGTTACAACCTCACGTCTTTTATCTCCCGGGTTATTAGGATCCAGGAAAGCTGAGTTGACTGCTGCAGTCTTAAAGGCATCAATGTCGGGATCATAGGCTGGAACAAAGAGCATGGGGTGATTCAGATCTGCTCTTCCAGTGAGATTGTGCTGTGTTTGACCCCCAGGTTTGGCCTTGGAAGTTTTGACAGTAAAAGGGTGGTATCTCACTGATGTTCTTTAATTGCTGGTGAAGGATGCTTTCTTTTGGATGATATGGATAGCTCTTGATGGCTGCAGAATGACTGTGCCGAATGAAGTGCACAAGAAGTGCCGGAATAGAGGTCACCGTTCTCATAGAGAGGCGACATTCTTCTGTGTCAAGGAACGCTTGCAGCTTTTAGCATTACATATCATAATGTGGTGCCTGCAACCATTCATATAGGCATATTTCATAAGAGGGCGTGGTGTACGTGTAAGTCTTATAGATGGTATGGTATCGGTGTTTGATGTGCGATGTCAAGCATGCAGAAGATTCCGGATCCGCAAGGACAAGTATGGAGGTCCAATGATGTACAAGCGCTTGGTTTGGTATCTAGCACAATTCCTGAGATGTGCGGAGTCAATTGCTATTGCGTTAGTATTGTGACACAGAAGATTTTGCCCCGTTTAGGCTTCAGTTTCGTGGTTCCTCAATGGCTGACTCAGAGATTCCAGATGAGGGCGGCCCTCAATTTTTCAACAAATTGTGGTTTTTGCATGATCCCATAAGGCGTGTCCATCATACTAATCACGGTGTGAAATAGCTAAGCTCAAATCGAAATCCTTCATAATAAAATCACATCTTTGTTTAAAAATTCCGGATCCGGAAATTTTATTATACACAGTATCCTATGGCACTGTTATATACACATAAATGTTTACTGCATCAAAACGAAAACTCCAATTCATCTCAAACTTTGGAATTGAGCATTCTAGGTGACTATCTTTAGTTCTAGTTGACTATTTTTTAATTAATATATTAAAAATATTATATTCAGAAATCTCTGAGTCAGACTTTAAGTGGATAGTGGTTCTGGTCTCTCTATTGATGACCATCTCTTCTGTTTAGTAGCATCAATTAAAGGCCGACTCAGAGATTTCCTGAGGAGGGCGCCCTCAATTTCCCAAAAAATCGTGTTTTTTGCATGTACATAATGCTTGTCCATATACTAATCACTGTGTGAAATTGTTCAGCTTAAATCGAATTCCTTCAAATAGTAAATCACAACTTTGTTATAAAATTCCGGATCCGGAATTTTTGTTATACACAGTATCCTATGGGACGTAATACTACACATAAATGTTTACGGCATCGGCATCAAAATGAAAAATCCGATTCATCTCAAATTTCGGAATTGTGCATTTTAGGTTACTATCTTTAGTTCTAGTTGACTATTTTTCATTATTACACAAAAAAATAATATTTCGAAATCTCTGAGTCAGACTTTAATGTAAGACACTACCTGAAAGCCCGTTCAATGCTACTTAGATCTCGCTGAAGGCTTTCTGCACAGAGGGCTCTGTCACTTGTGTTCTTAATCACAATATGATTGTGAAGCGTCGAATCATCAGCAAACATGTGAAAATCATTCTCCAGTTGTGAAGCTATAGGTCGTCAATGTGCTTCAATGAACAGGAAAAGCACTGGTCCAAGAATACTCCCTTGACCCTGTGGTACACCAGCAGAAAAAAGCCTTGATGAAGATGGTGGTGGTGATCCATCAAGTATACAACACTCTTTTCGCCAAGAGATAAAAGATGTAATCCATGCATATAGGCTATATACCAAAGGAAGCTATAAGGCCCTTGTGCCGCACACACACGACCAAAATCTTTCATAATGGCAAGGGCAATTTCTTTTGAGTGTCAAGGACATTATTTCGTCACTGAGTGATGTTTGAATTAAAACATATTCCGTTGATCTCTTCTCTCGAAATCCATACTGGGTTTCGCAATTAGCTGGTGCTTACAACGATGGCTGCATATGTATAGACATGAGGCTCTCCAAATTTGTATATGCTTGGGATATTATTGGCAGCCTATAGGAGATAAGATTGGCCTATAATTTGAAGGATCTTGCTTACTCCCCTTATTATATAGGTACAACAATCACATTGAACAGTTTTCCATTCTTCAAATATATAGCTGGTATCAAAAGATAGCTAGAACGGCTTGGCTAGTATTGAAGCATAGGGCACAGTTTTCGAGACAGTTGACAAAATACCATCAGGACCGTTAGCTTGATGGCTTCCTAGACTTTGACTGGATATCATCTTTCTGATTCACTCTGTTTGAAGGTCTGGTCCTTTCGACAAAAGTACCGACCGATAACAACGCCGATGCGTATATACAACTAACAACATGTATCAATTGAGATTCAGTTGTAACTTGTAAGTCGTATATGCCTACAGTCATTGAAAAATTTAATCTATCACATTAAAGATTGAGTTTCGAAAATGATTTGTCCATGAACACTTTAAAAATATTGATTTATTAAATTCATTAATTCTTTCTTTCTTTCCTTCTTTCCTTTGCTTTTTTTTTTTTTTTTTTTTAGTTTCTTTCCTTCAGAAGTTTGCAGTTAGCCTTGTGATGACCTTTCAAGGTAAAACATCTCTCGGTTACAGCACATGGGTTGTCTAGATCCTATATAGTAGGCGGTGTAATTATTGGTTATTGACATCTCGCCTCTTTATTTGTGTACCCTTTATATGTGGGAGATTCTTAAAATATCATGAAGCACAAAAATACAGGGAAACCGCGATGT
Organism: Ophioderma brevispina; assembly: GCA_023653785.1. Classification (NCBI taxonomy): domain Eukaryota; kingdom Metazoa; phylum Echinodermata; class Ophiuroidea; order Amphilepidida; family Ophiodermatidae; genus Ophioderma; species Ophioderma brevispina. The sequence continues at coordinate 37,392 of JAMKCH010005516.1, forward strand.
GACGCACAAGCTTCCTTCATAAATAAATAAAACAAGTTGCAGTAAGCTACCAACCACATATCTGACAACCAGACCGGATTGTGAAGTAGCGCGTAAGGAAGAAGATAACGACGAACAGTTAAATGGATCGTTGACTGACTGAGTGAATGACTGACTGACCACTGCTGACTGACCGAGTTTTGTCGGCAATACAATTTTTATCTCATCGGATAAACAATTTGACCAGATTGCAGCAATCAAGGGAAAGAGCCAAATATCTTCGTTCCGAAATTTATTACTCTAATTTTTTTCTGGGCATATTTTGACGTTCTTAAACATACTTTCCTCCAAAGCAGAATTGGGAAGGCGATTTGCTGCGGCGTTACTACAAATTGACCTATTTCACTCAAAAAAAGAGAAGAACATCGCCGCCGGAGCAGTGATGCGACCCTATGTTTGAAACAAAAAGCTGTTGACGTTATTCAAATTTATGATAATGATTTTTGATATTGATAAAACGCAGTAGTTTCTTGCCGCAATCAACGCAGAACTTGCAGACACTACATTAGTTTGAAATTATTCAAGATACAGCGACACTCGATATCGGACATCGACATTTCTGTGCACAGACACTAATTATTGCGGAAATACATAGTCAACAAGAACACGGTTAATAATGATGTCACACTCATTCGTGAAGTTCCGTATGTTAGTGGTCAAAATTTTCATTTTGATGGCATTACTTTTTGGACCTAGTTCAGGTAAGTTAAAACATTTACTATAAGATTATTTTAAATTAAGTAACACATTAACAGGAGATGCGGAAGAAGGTTGGATACTGGGAGTATGTGCTAGGTAGTGGAAGCCTTACGGCAAGGGTGGAATTGGAACCCTATACAAGCATTTCCTTTTTTCTTTTATAACTTTTTAGAGTTCATGACGCATTTCAAAATATTTGTGTCTTTCAAGTGTTTGGTGGTTTGACATTTCGTGAGGTACATCTAAATCAAATACAGAGAGTACACATGGATTTTGCTTATAATTATATTTAAAACTATATCCTTAAACCTAGAGAACAGTCCTGATTCTATCATGTTAAAAGTAACTCTATTCTTTTTCGTGAACCTTATGAAAAAAATAAAATTTAGATTTCGAAGTGAAGAACTGGCACAGGAGGAAAGGAAGAAAAGAAGTAAAAAGGAGAGAAGGATGGAGAGGGGAAAGCATGGAAAGGATAAGAAGAGAGTGAAGAAAGGCGGAGAGACGAAGAGATGGGGAAAGGGGCTGGATAGGAGGCACGCAGAGGCAATGTGGGGAAGAGAATTGGAGAAATTTTTAGGCAAGGGGAAGGCAGAGAGAATTGGAAAAGGGAGGGAGCGGCGAATGACAAGGAGTGAGAGAAAGGCATGCAAAGTTTGCTTTGGATGCGCTGAGTTATATTGCAATGGCGTACAGTCTGATTCAAAAAGAAGTTTACTCATTGTTATTGTATATAGTTTAGTAAAAACTCTGTAAAGAATTTCTTGTAAACTAATATGTCATTAGAAAGAACAGTTCCTGAATGTCTAAATTTAAAAAAAATGAATTTGCTCATGACAAGCCCGAGTTATGCTAATTTGAATAAAACCGCCCATTTTTCTGACACATCTGGGTAACCTGCATCAATTTCTATAGTTACTATAGTTTCTATTGATTATAGTTAATCAATAATGCGTGAACAAGAAAGCCTCCGTTGGTTTGCAAATTTCATTGTCAAAATGAAAATTTTACTATACTCAACTCAATCCAGCAATACAAAGCAAAATATTAAAAATGCGACATTTTTAAAATTACATCGACTTAATCCTCGCGATCCTCTATTACTGTTTCCCCTTCCCTCTGTAGAACTTCTCTTAAAAAAACACTTCAATCGATTTCTTGAACACATTGCAGAGAAGGTTGCGATGAAAAATTTTATATTATACCACTGCCGTTGATGAATAGAATGAATGAACATCATTGGTCGTTTGATTTACGGATCTTGAGTATATCAATCCATGCCAAACATTACTTTTTTTACAAATGAAGTTGAAACCAATGGATTCTGGTCTTGTTCACGGGCTTTAATTGCTTTTGCGTGATAGAAAACTGATGTTAAGTTACCCATATGTGTAAAGTCAGGAAAACGGGTGATTTTATTCAAATGGATAATACTTGGGTTTGGTGCAATTAAAAATTCTTTAATTTAGACCTTCAGCAATTGCTCCTTGTTGCGATGATATTTACTTTCAAAGATTTCCTTTTAGATGGTACTAACCAATGGTGAGTTTTGGGTTCTTTCAATAAATACACAGATACAACAGAACAACAAGAACCCAGAAACGAAACAAAACACAAAGAAAAACAGAGAAAAAAAGGAAGAGGTTCGGGAAGCGAGGGAGCTCGTACAAAGCCTGGTAGAAAGAGAAGGAGGGGTGAAAGCTAAGAGAGGGGACTCAGCGAGAGAGAATGAGTGTTAGGTATAAAGGGGGGAAGGTGGAGAGAGGGGGAGAGACGAGCTACATAGGCGAGTTTATAGCCCTCAACTTATTAATTTTGCCATGTCATTACAGCGTTATTACTTGCTCAATCCCGAAATTATTTTCTCGCAATCTACTCTATCATCAGATAAATACACACTTCCTTTGTTCTGCCAAGTGATGAATGAAAATATTTTGTGTTACCGATGTACGACTTTATTCAAAATATTCAAAAGGTTGTTAACACGATTAGTTCATATTAAATCACATTACGCGCAAATGATCAGTTGACACTATCTGCAAACTGAAATTTATCGCGTGTTTTCTAACATGATTAAGCAAATCAGTTGAGTTCAACATTTAATGCATACTAAACGCTTTGAAAGTGATAGGCCTGAAGAGAGTTAAGGCCTTGATTTCAGGTTCATCCGGAGACGCGACTAAGTCAGGCGTACTCCTGATAAGGAGCTGAAGAAATCGTAGACATAAATAAAACATAAATATAGACGTCTATGTTATGACCGAAAATATATACAATTTGCATTAAACCTAACAACTAGAAATTATAGTTTATACAGTCATGGATCGAAAACAATATGAACAAAATGGCAATCATACGCATATAGTCGGGGAGGGAAAAGGTGATATGGGTATGTGCGGCCCTTATACCCCCTTTTCAGACACCCCGACAGTTCACAAGGGTCCCATTTGAGCATGTTTTAGTTCACAAGACCCCTGTTTCCAGCAAGATTTAGATTTTTGACTTCTTTTGTAGCCTAATTCAAGTGAACAAAATTTAGTGCTCAAGGGTCCAAATTTTCCCATTTTCAGTTCACAAGACCCCCATCTCGCAAGTTTTGCTCATGCAGTTCGCAAGGCCCAAGGTGCGGCCCAACGGGTCCAACATCCCTACCCAAATGAAAGTTGAGTACCCCTACAATGTTAGAAATTTCCGTAAATTAAGAAAACAGATTTTCCGTAAATTTACGGAAAATCTGTTTTAGAAACAATAAAAATAAAAAACAAAAAACATAAAAAAATGTTAATTACGGAAATATTTCAAAAATTTCCAGCAGCAAAATTTCCGGACTTTTTTTTTCGTTCCATAATTTTAAATTACGGAAAATTCTGTTAAAATACACTTTTTTTCCCATAATATGAGACAAATTTCTGTAAAATTACTGTCAAAGTTCCGTTAATTGACAGAAATTCTGTAAATTTACCCTAAAAAGCCTGGAAATTCTGCTGCCAGAAATTTCCGTAAATTTACAGAAAATTTTCTAACAGTGATATATGATTTCATTAAGCCTGTTTAATATTTTTTTTTATTCTGAAGGACTATCGCGGCTATATTCTTCCATGGATATAGGCCTTTAAAGAAAAAAAAGGAATACAACAAGACAAAAACTGCATTTGACTCGATATCGCCAAAAGCAGTTTTCAAAAGGAGTGAAGTATTACTTTTTCAGTGACATCAGGAATAAAGTGGTAAAAGAAATATTTTAAACGGTGATTTGCGAGAAATATATGTATTTTACCATTTTTATTCATGCAAACACACACACGATGCACACATACACACGCACCCCACGCACACACACACACACAGAGACACACACGCACAAAACAAACAAACACACAAACACATTTTCCCTCTGGCATGGGAGTCCTTAATTCTAGTGTATACCTCGGTCTCCAAAAGGACATTGCCCTGATCCCCGCCCTGATGATCTAAATTCAATTATTAGATTAACTAAAGGAAAATAATTCGGGTTTTGCCGGAGCTAAATTAAGGCTAATTAAAAATGAAATCTGTATGTGGGTCAGAGGATACGCAAGGATGCTTGGGAAATGTAGATGGCGAACGTACCAAGCCTGTATGATTCATTCCCTCAGCAGGCGCATGTTCCACGCACAGTGTGCCAAACACACACATATACACACAGTGCACATACACAGTGCACACTTACGTACGCACGCACATGCACACGCACACACAAACACACACAGAGTGCACACACACAGAGTGCACACACACTCGCACACGCGTACACTGTTAAAAAAATGTCCGTAAATTTACGGAAATTTCTGGCAGCAGTATTTCCAGTCATTTTTAGGGTAAATTTACAGAAATTTCTGTCAATTAACGGAACTTTGACAGTAATTTTACAGAAATTTGTCTCATATTATGGAAAAAAATATGTATTTTAACAGAATTTTTCCGTAATTTAAAATTACGGAACCAAAAAAAAAGTCCGGAAATATTGCTGCCAGAAATTTTTGAAATATTTCCGTAAATTAACATTTTTAGCTATTTTTTATGTTTTTTGTTTTTTATTTTTATTGTTTTCTAAAACAGATTTTCCGTAAATTTACGGAAAATCTGTTTTCTTAATTTACGGAAATTTTTAACAGTGTATGTACTATGCTCAGTGCATGGAAAGGGGGATATGGGGGATGTGCGGCCGAGAAGGGTATCATTTTCAGGCCCTCTGATATATTAATCCGTCCTTTAAAAAAATGTATATGAATGGGTTGCATTTATGTTACAAATATATTTTCCAGTGGTCAAAAAGGTATAAGAATGTATGTAATAATGAAGTGTGAAAAATGCTGTCAGAATGGCTCAAAATGGGGGGGGGCTACTTAATTTCAGCTTCTGGGGCTTTGCCCGGAAACCTCCACCAAAGCATGTTTGCATTAATGCGCGGCCTCCAGAATCAAGCTATCTTGTGCCCCTTTTCTTCAAAAATTCTTGATATGGGAAATTTCCGTAACTCGCAAGATGTCATAGCATAGGTATAGGCTAAGGGTTGCTATATTTTAAGCTGGGATACCTATATTAGTCCACGCTATAAGTTAAAGTCATGAAGATGGGTGGCTCAACAATTTTAGGTATAACTATAAGGATGGGTCGCATGGAAACCACTTTTACGAAGGAATTTTTGCACGAAATTTATACCACACATGCAGAGTCATAAGACAATAACAATTAAGTAATAAAATTAGAATTCCACAAAGAAACCTAAAAAATTAGGAGCAAAAAACATTATTTGCAAATTCGAAAAAAGGGAACACAAATTAACGTGGCTTCGTTTCCACAAAATATTTATGTGCAATGGAAAAAGTTGATAATTGTTCTATAGCAGATTTCAAAATAAGTGAGACCTCATTAAAAGTTTTAGTTCTGTCCATTCACCGTGAGAGGTAAGAGGAATTATTTTAATGGCCATCTCCAACATCCATCTGCAGTATTTACCGCAATATGCCGTTACACAATCTTGTTCATAAATCCATGGAATAGATGTTAATTCTGGGCAGCTATTTTGTAAGAAAATTCGACTTAAACGCATTGTCATCATAACTTTAATCTTCCCCCTCCACGTCCCCGGGTCCACGTCCCCTCCCAAGTCAGTGTTAATGAAGTTATACCGTGTTCACACATAAACGAAATCTTTCTAACCAATGGTTCCAACCACAATAATTATGATCAAGATTGTAGCGCCATACTTTTATGCATCAAAATCAGTATGGTAGTTACGGAAACACTCACTGCATGTAGAACTACGGTTTAGAAATTCCGGACAAACTTGCATTTAGATGGCTTATCATTCTAAATGCAAAAGAGTGAATTTCACCCTGAAAGGGATAGTACAGGACACACCTTTCGAAGAAATTTTGTTGGTCAAATTTATTCGTGATATAGTTATAAAATGAAAACATATCAGTTTGGAAATTTCACTCATTTTGGAGCGCGCCCTCACTCTTTTAGAATGAGATACACTCTTTTACACTAAGAGAGGATAACGTTTAGCATTTAGTCACAGAACCAATTGTTGTGTTTGGATAGCTTATATGCCCCTACCATTTAGCATTTAAACGTGTTAAGTGCCTAAACATAATCTACGCTTAAATTCTAATAAATATGGCGATCTAAACACTATAAAGCAGTTTATTCAGAATTTCTAGTGAATTGAAGTGATATGTGAGCTGAGGGATTCCTCAAAATAATATAGTATAGTCATGATAGTACAGCTTATACTATAAGAATAAAGATCTAAAAGAGCTCAAAGGTAACTGCCGTGCATTTATCATATACCTTATATTTTGATAGTTTTGGATGAACTCATAAGCGTAATAGAGATATCACTCAATAGTTAATAACGAATGAAATAACAATTTCAAGCATAGCCGTTACGGTTCAAATACATAGGTTGTTCACCTTTCAGAACCCGACTCTGCATTATAGACTAATTTACCGGATGGACTTTCCCACATGGGTGTCAGAAATACTCTATAATGGTCTTCAAAAATTGCATATTCTTTTCTCTCTCTATTTCACGTCATAAAATAAATACATTTCTTGTTTGTTTCTGTTTAACACCGGTGCAGATATACCATAACAAATTAATGAAACTAATTAACACTCACCGAGAGGTGAACCCAACCGACGATGATTTCCATACGTTTGCACGTTTCAATTCTTCTATCAAACAGAACACAAACATGGAAGTTATAAAGACAGACCTGTATGATTTCCTATCCAACTATGGCCAAAAAAAAAAAAGCGCGGTAACATGATAGAGTCAGTCATGTTAGGCAATTCGCTGCCATGCCAAATTTTAATTGAAGGGAATTGGAAGGCCTACTATCATTGGTTCACGCCTGAAAACGTAAACATCGAGGTCTATTTGGAATTTGCAAAAGTAACTTAAGGTTTTAGAATACTCATAGGGTGTTTATTCAATTGAAGTGTTGACAATGAGGAAGAAAACAGCAGTGCTGAAAACAAATACCCATACAACTGTGGACACACTAATCTCGGTCCACTGCCGAAAGGAAGTAATAGTCATTTCCAATATGACACTGTCCCAGTATATAGACGACCTTTGACACTTTTATCCCCTCCATATGTTTCATTGATCAAGGATACTTCTGAGCATTTTGGTGAAATTGCAGAATACCACCCGCAACTGTGGAATTTTTCACACAGGACTTATGACCCTATGCACATTTCTTATACGACTCCCTACTAAATTCACCCCCGTGACCTACTCGACCTTAAGAATCATTCTGCTGCATTAAGAGCAACCTTGGTGGATAGATCTACCCATTATTTTCAGTGGAAAATTGAAGTGGTTTTGAAGTGGTTTCAAAGAATGACCTCAAATGACATGCACTCTAACCCTTTGATCTTCATCTTTGTGCACTTTATAAGACCGCCCAGGACATCCCGACCAATTTTGGTGATATATACTTTATTTTAGTATAATTACAACAATGACCATCTAATAAATGGAGCTCTAATTACCCTTTAAATCTTGTTACTGGATTAGGAGGATATGCCTTTAGCTTTTGAAAAAATACCTCGTCCTCGGACCGCATGTGGCGCCTGCCGTCGCGGTTAGTGAACGATAGGCATACATTACCTTTGACCCTGAATATGTGACCTTGAACCTCATCAACAAATGAGCGCACGAACCCATAAACCAATTTGGTTCCAATTGAACTGGAACATATTCAATGAGGTCAATTTTACATTTTTAGCCTATCTTACACTTGATCTTACATGAAACCTTTGACCTTGTATGTGACCGTTGATATCATCAACAATGAGGGATCCCATGTTGCACCTAGATCAAGTTGGTTCCAATTGAACTTCATCTTTTCAAATGAGTGCAATTTTACATTTTCAGCCTCTTACAACTTGACCTCACATGACCTTTGACCTTGGCATGTGAACCTTTGACTTCGTCAAAATATGGGGGATGCCATGTTGCACCTGTTGACCTAAGTTTGGTTTAAATCCATTAAAGTAATGAGGATACAGGAAAATGTTAACCCTTTCTCACGACAACAGACTCAACAACAACAGACAACAACAACAGTTGAAAAAGTGATTCCTATTATGTTGTCATCCTGCCTTAAGGGCAGGACGACACAAAAAAAAAACCCAACCCCCAAATTTTTGTTTTTCCAGGAATTTACGCGACGTTGATCGCGTGATGGGTTCAGGAAAGCCAGGTTTTTTCGTCTAACAAATATCTACAAATTATTTTCTATTCAGGTCCAATTGCAATTCTCTTCACCTTAGCTTGATAAGCAATGTCTGTTCTTGTCTGGACGATCAAACAAATTAACTGACACCCCCAGTGATCCAAAACGGGATATCCCTGGGTTGCGGACCATGGGAATTTTACATGTGGACCACCCTAGTGACGACACTGATGGATACTCAACAACTGATGAGATCCACGTTCTGGATGATAAACAAAGAAATCTAGAATTTGAAGGAGGACACCACTCACTTACGATTGAAAATGTGACATACAATATTAACCTGAGAAACGTATCTTGTGAAGAAGTCAAATTTGTGTGTGGTCGCTTTCTGGGATTTGGAAGCAATGCTCGGTGTTCGTCGGCCGTTTCATCATGTATACCTATTGCATGTAAAGGTTAGTATTACAAACCTCACTATTTTTGACAACAAAAACTATATAATAACCAAAGCATAAAGCTCGATAGAGGGTATCAAATTTTTATGAGCAGATTACGAGAGCTACTATGTAAGTGAGTGAAAATTTCACTCTCAAAAAGAGTGAAAATGCTTGTAAACCACTCCAAGAGGAGTGATTTTACTTTAAAAGAGCACATTTCTACTCAAAAAAGAGTGAAAATCGTGTCCAAAAGAGTATATTTTCACTTGTTTGAGGAGTTATATAAGGGGAAACTTCTTTTAAGGAGTTAAATGAAGGACAACATGAAAATGAGTGGAAATCACTCTTTTTGGAGTGATTTTTCACTCTTTTTGAGTGGAAGTTTGCACTTTCAAAGTACACTATACCACACATTTTGGAGTGGTTTACAAGTGTTTCACTCTTTTGAAGAGTGTAATTTTCACCCCATTTACATTTAGAGAGTAATTAGAAAGAAAGGTGGGATATGTTATTTTGGTTCACTTTGGGTGACACTTTATGCACAGTACCCAGCCTGTTCTCAGTGACATATGCCCACATATTTTGGGGGTTGTGGTAATGTTGAGGATGTAGAAATAATTTCCTGTATTCATGTTGCTAAGTTAGTTTAGTAAACTAGTTTGATTGTCTCATAGGTTTGTGTGTCCCCAAAAAAACGCAACACTTGGTGGCAGGCGCCATAAGTTTTGAACAAAAGCATGTGACTACTTATTCTTTGTTGTAAGGTAAGATGGGACTGTTTGCTATATCCCTGAAAAAGGTAGAGTCACTATTTTTTAAGAATATGACCCCAAATCAAGTAACCTGCAGGCCCCATTTAACCAAATTGAGGCGCTATTAACTCCAATACGGCACATGTACGTTTTTTGTTTTTGCGCCCAGAACCAATAAGAATCTCTAAGTCCAACCCCTTTTGTTAAAAGATCGGTGCTGCACAAATCAACCTTAATGTTCCATTGTGTCAAAAACAGCTAAAAAAAGCCTTTAACACACTGAAAAAAGTCGCAATTAGGAAATGTTATGCTCAACAAACGCTTCGTATTGTCCAAATAGACTGATTGAATTAGAGATGAATCAATCATTTTGTGACGTCACACAAACTTTATCTTACCCCAAAATTTAATGACAGAAGAAGATACTAATTTTATTGCGTTTGTTGTGTTGAAAGGCAAAAGGTTTTACTTTCATAATGTTGAGAATGTAACATTTTTTGTAATAAGCAGTTGCAGCCCACGCATTAATTACGATTTATGTTATTAGCCTGCGATTAACATACTCCCTGTTATCTCGACACGGTGTTTTTCCGTCCTTTTTGATCCCTCAACCATGATTTACCATTCAGCACGCACCTCGCTTGTGACGTATGTGCTTTTGGCTTTGTCTTTCGCGTAATTTTGGCACTTGGCTCTCATCGTTGAATGTGGTCATAAAAAAATGTTCAGGCGTACAACTGGGAAGTAATCGACTCCCTAAATCAACTATGAAATCTACGATAATGATGAACTTACCTTCTATGTGGATTGCAGTATCGAAGGAATCGCCGGATAAGGGACCAGAAGGGGCCCTATAATAATCATGGTAGATTTTACCATCAATTTTGCGTGTGGTAGTTTGACAACTACTTTATAATGTACGCATTGTGTTTTTTTGTCCACAAATACAATTGTATCAAGAAAACAAAAAATGAGAGAACAGGCTGAATAACTTCGGGGTATGCGCTCTGAAAAGCAAGCTTAGAAAATGTCAATCTTTGGACAATTTATTACTTAAATGAAAAAAACATGGGAAGATGCCGCCATAGCATTGAGCTTTGTTACGGAGCTTGACGGATGCGTAGATAGAACTTTTGTCCTTCTTAGGTATAAAGAGACTACCATAAGGCAGCCCTATAACAATACCCCAAACTATCAGATTTATGCTGATAACGATTAGGATTATATCCAAGGGGTGAAGCCCATTAAAACATCGTCAGTGCTGGCGGCTGACATTTTGAATATTGAACGGAGGAATAATAATTATAGTTTGGGTGCTGGTATACAACAGAATGTCCAATTCGATTACAAACAATCCGAGCAAAATATCATTTTGTTGGATGGTGGGTAGATTGGGTGGTTAAATGTGTCTACCCATGGCCACACAACGATATGAAATGAAACGTCAGTCGTGGTGATTTAATAAACCGCCCAATGAATAATATTTTCACGTAAGCGCGCATTGCAATTATGAGAAACAAGGATCGGAGCACAATGATCCAGGTGCACTTATTACAACTGGCCACCTCTAACACATACATCAATTTGTATCACTAGCGATTAGTGTATATGCAAAGCGGCACCCACAGATGTGGAAGAAGCGGCGGCAGCCATTGCTTTATATTGTGGTACTCTATGTTTTCTTTGTGGTCGGCAAAACATGCGAGACGATGATTTCTAAAGATGACGTAACGTTTTGCTCCGATCTATATAGAACCCTGGATTATATTCCGTATTTCACATCGAGACAGACTCTGGAAACATGAAGCATATTTAATCATGAGCAAGTTAACTCACTATCTAAAATCCCATCGGCGACAGCTTAATGATTCATTCTCATATATGATCAAATTACACACCTGTGTGTTGATGATTTATGATACCCCGAAACGTAAATGGTCAAGAGTTGTTAACATGGTGCTTTCCAGGTAATGAACTGAAGCCCTTGGTAGATTAGCATGTTCTTACCTCAAGTGTCTGTGGTAGGTATGTCTTAATAGGTTGTTGTTGCTGTTGGCAATTCCATTTAGTGTTTTGGCCCCACCAGAAAACCAAAATGCCAAATTAAGGTCTTTCCCCTCAAGAACCAGATGCCACTCACATTATATGGGCCTAAATATACAGCGCACATTTTTGCAAAGCGGCATTGTGGGGTTTTTGGGGGAAAGGGTCATATTTGAAATTTCAATACCATTGAAGCCTGTATTATAATTTTAATAAAAGCCAACTTCTTTGGGAATTTAGGTGAAGTGGTATTGTTGGGAAAACCAGCAAAAGGTAAAACTTTGAGCATGTGGCTTTATAATGCGGAACTTTTCAAGTTCATCCGTTTCATGAAAAACTATAGAGGGCGTCCTTAATTCCTTATCCGGCGATGTTTCAGTACACGATCAGCCAAGTCAGGGTGTTACACGGTCTACAAGAAGAAAATAGTCTCATATTGGACTTTTCTTTAGCCTGCGTCATCATCATCGACTTCTGGACATGGTATTCATCGCAAGGTTCCTAAGCAGTTCTCTTTAATGGGATTTTTTCGTAATAATAACTGGTAAAGTAAGAAGAAATACAGAGTCAGAACTCCTCAATTTGGTTATAATCAGAGTATTTAGGTGTGTGGCGCAGCTTGGTATTTCAATGACTAATCTTCGTATGACGACATTGAAGTAAGGTGGTGTCAGCTTCAGTTGTTGTATTGAATTGATATCAAATAACCCGGAAAGTAACTCAATAAAAAAACGTTTTCAGAGTCAGTGTGCCTGCAGAAGCGGAGTTATAAGTGTCGAGTCAAGACGCTAAATGCTGTGAGTTTTTCTAACACTGGGGAAGTATACGAGAACTACCGCGTGATCGGCGTGCATCCATGCCAATACATCTCAGGACAGCAGATGAAAACCGGCGATACTCCTTGGATTTGCGAGTACAAAGCTTAGCTTCATTAATATTCCAGGATCTACCTAATGAGAATTCTGTGAGTGAGCCCGGAGTGCGTTTTAAGCTTGGCAGAAAGGTACTCCATAACAACTTTGATATGAAGCTGTTTCTCAGTTGCTTGAGGTATGTAAATGGTTGTCGGTTCCACTCTGTTAGCTTTTTTTTAGTAATTCAGTCTACCGTTTCATTTCAAAACACTATTGTAGAGGAACAAGTGTTTTTTGTTTTTCTCATACTGTTATCTCTCTCTCCATGTTCAAATGTAGCAACCCGGAATAAAGAGGTATTAATTGTCTCAAAGACCTTTTGGGCATACGATCAAACTATCAACCATGGTACAACTTCAAACCATCGCTTCAGTCAGCTCAATGACGTCAGGGGTTCATTCACGAATTGCCTTACACCTCTTGTTTTCCCCAATTACGATAAGCTGCTGGTGACAGATGCTCGAATGTTCGTGCTTATTTGCTTAGTAATCACCCTCATTGTTATGCCAATAAATATGTATTGTGCATGGTTGGCTTTTCAATTTTGTTGATGTACTTCAGGGGATTTAAAGTAGTGGTGCGATACCCACATCCATTTTGCGCTAAAGAGACAAGGAGATTCACGCATGCTTTGACAGACTACGCATTGCAAAATAGCTGGGAGTTCCTCTTGTCTCACTCAGTTCACACGCTCTGCATTCTTTGAGTCCAACATATATTAGCACATGTAGTAACTGATACAACCGATTTTTGTTAAACGGCTTACTGATTTTTATGATTTGTTGTAAACAATGCAATTTAGGCCTATGGGCCTCGTGTTGCCCGTTTTAGTTTTTTAAGGCTCGTTTTCCTGGGACTATAAGAATCAAGGATTGTGTGCTGGCGCGCACGCGTACCGGGTGTGATGTGTGTGTGTGTGCGAGCCTAGTGTCTTGATTCTAAGAAAACGGGGATACTCTTGGTCGATGGCAAAGTAATTTAGTTAAATGTATTTAAATGTAGTTTCTTTACAGTAGGCCTATAGGGGCTGTTTGTCTCAAGTGTTTTTGTGTTAGGTTTGCGGGGTTTTGTTATTAGTTTTGTTTGTTTCACCAAAAGTTGTCCGAAGAACCCTCGGACCAGGTCATTGATGGTTGTACAGAATATTTGGGGCAAAGTTTACGTGTGCCGATTAAATTAGGGGATTCTTTTGAAAATTATACATTCCCATTATTGTGGCCAGAATCAATTGCATGGTCACAAATTTCAGTCAAAAAGAACCATTAACCCAACGCCCATATAGGGTGTACACAGTGTGGGGTGATGTACAATGTAGGCCGTTTTTAAAGGGCATTCGTTGAAAACATAATTCCTTCCTAACACAATCATTGCTATGGTACAAATTTCAGTCAAAAAACAACCAAAATCCAAGGCCCATATAGGGTGTACACAGACTGAGGTGAAGATAGTTAGCGCGATTAATGGGGCATTCTTTGAAGATCTTAAATCCATTCTGCCGCAATTAATTGCTTATGATCACCAAGTGGTCTGAAGAACCACTGCCCCAAGATCCATAAGGGATAAATCACATTGTGGTCTAAAGGTCAGGTAGGCTAATTAAAGGGCATTATTATCAAATATATAATTGCTGCTTGGTCTCAAATTAAATTGCTATGATCACGTAAATTAGAAGAACCTGGACTCATGGACCATATAGAGGTTAAAAGATTGGGGTGAAAAGCTGAAAGTGTTGGCTGATTAAAGGGGGTATTCTTTTGGAAAATTAAGGGAATCATTCATGTCGTCATCTTAATGCTTTGTTGAAAAAAAAATAAAACAAAAAAAAAAAACACTGACACACCAGTCCTATTATGGGGCATACACATATTAACACACACTGATTAGAGAGCATTCTTGAAAGATATAAATTACAGTCTTCTGCCTACTAAAATAACCTTATTTAAATTAACAGTCACTATAGGGTGTGGTCAAAGGTCGAGAAATGAGAAGGCTGATATAGTGGTTCTCCAGAAGCACATTTAGCCCTAGTTGGCTTTGTGGTTTGTCTTAGACCCTCTGAAGGTGAGAGGAGATATGTCTATAGCCATAGCTCCTGGTCGATTTTCTCAAGAGGGTTTTCGCAGTTCTGTTCTGGTGTTTTGCGTATCCGCACTTTCCTGATTCAATTTAAGCACATTCCAAAGGGCGGCCCTGACTCCTTGAACGTCGCAGTTTGTGTTAAGTTTTCCTGTTTTGGCTCTTTAAACGAACTGCATTCCTTTGACCAGTTAATTATTATGTTATATTATTTGCCCCCTTTTTTTTAGAAGCACTTCAGTGCGGTTTTAATGTTGCTATTTTCCTGAAGGCGGTGTGAAGCAATCTGAGTATCCAAGGGTGATGTCTACCATTAGGTCCAATGCTTGTACGGAAAAAACGGAACCTTTTAGACGGGCCATTTGAGTACAGTGCTGAGACAATGAGGGTTCAGTTTTCAGTTTCAATGGTGAACCAATGGTAGTGAGTGTAGGACATTCAGTCACACGGACTAGTATTTTTGTAACCATATCTATTTTGCTTAGCCCAATTACCGGTCGTCGGCACCGTTGCAATAGGGACAGCGACTCTTCAACGTGCCAGGCGCGTCTCGTAGGACTCTTTCCTCATTATGGTGACCGGTTATTTCATCTTGTACATTTTAGCTCTTAGACCAATTTTAAAGAGTCATTTAAAATTTGGGTCAACACAATTTCAAATTGCTTCTTTCTGCCCTATATAAAGTCAATTGCAACGTGAATTTTGGGTTAAAATTTTCTTGTCTTTTACTTTTTTGTTGGTATCGATTAAGATTATTAAAAAGAACCAGCTTTTATATAACGCTTAATCCCCGTATAATTATGATCAAATCGCGGTTGTGTCAGTTATATTATGTATGCTCGCCTTAAAGCAACGCCACAATCATTCACTTCCTTTTAGGTGGGCCACTCAAAGACATGTGCCTACAGGAGCACATGCCTATCATTTCGGCTAGTGCGGTTTACTCAATATATTATTATTTTTTGTTGATTTCATTGAAAATGACAATTTTACATTCACATTCGGCTTTAAATAATAAATTATTCATTGCAAAGCT
The DNA here is from genome assembly GCA_023653785.1 of Ophioderma brevispina. Classification (NCBI taxonomy): domain Eukaryota; kingdom Metazoa; phylum Echinodermata; class Ophiuroidea; order Amphilepidida; family Ophiodermatidae; genus Ophioderma; species Ophioderma brevispina. Next base: position 53,127 of record JAMKCH010005516.1, read on the forward strand.
CATTTTTGTTCTTTTCCCCTTTTCGGGTCACTTTTTATACATTTGCGCGGGTTATTTTCTAAACATTTGACAGCCGCTGTTTCAATCGTTTCTGTCTATTTTCCTAATTTTGAAATTGGGGAGAATTAAAATAGTATTTATTTTCCCGTTTTTAACTTTCATCTTATGTTTTTAGGGGGCATGTTTACAATTTGTTGCAAGTTTCGGAGTTAGCGGGTATACTTGATACCTCCTTGTTTTGCGCAGATCTATGCATTTTTGTTCTGTCTTTGCCACAGTACCAAAAAAATGTTAGTACAAAGATGATCTCTGCTCTCATGTACCCTGGATGGTTTATGTTATTTTATTGTGACAGCTCCAATTACTGGCCCATATTAAATTTTAATTACCTCAAATTTATATTCCCACGTTTTGTCTTCTGAAAGCGCCCGCCTATGAGGCCCAATTATTTTTCGTTATTCTTTGGTAATTTGATCAATAGCATTTCATTGTAACTCTTATTTGGTCGTCCCCACCCGTGGTGGGGCGGTGGGGGGGGCATTGCAAGTTACCTTATAGGATTAACTGTTGGAGGTTTTTACACCAAGTTACATTCCCCGCTCATTGAACTCGATAAATTCTTAGCTGTTCTGGCACGAATTATCTTTTTTGTCGTTATTCTGCGCAACATATTTAAACAATTGATCATTTATTTTGGCATCGCCCTTAAAGTAAAATTCAATGTCACTTATACATGCGAAATTTGTCAATTTATACCACTTACACTTTGTATCTGGTGTGGAATCGAACACTTCCTCTTCTGTATCGGTGGGGCATAGGTCGCTAGTAGCTAGAGATTAATGCCAAGGGGTTATATTCCAGGCTGACATATATGATTTACAAACATTTATAATTATCAGTGCGTTAAGTATTAAAAGATTTGTCATGATTATACGAGTGATGTGTGCTGTTAAATATCCAAATTACATGGTTACTGGGCGTTCCTTCTTGATTCTTGTCATGATTTATAAGAATGATTTGTTCTACTAAATTGTTAACTTATATGGTATACTGTGCTGGTGCCTCGATTAATACCTCCTTTTATGGGGGTTACATAAAGTGACTTAATGATGTTAAAGAGCCAAAAGCTATAAAATTTGGTTTATTTGTTTTGTTGAATGATATTTTTTTTGGCATTTTTGTGATCGAACAAACGGGCCGTTTTGGCGGGGTTTTGATGTGTGCTTGATGCTCATCATGTGAATTGTCATAGTGTTTAGTTCTGAATACTGAGTCCTCTTGAAATGAGTATTGGTTGCTTGCTGGCCATCTTTGAAGTATAGCACAAATTGAAGGCGATGACCTGTTGTAATTTTAAAATCGCATGAAACGCGAGAAAGGCCGAATACCCAATCCGTGCTTTTCTTCGCTTTCTTTTTCCTCACCGTGTCTGAGAGATAATTCGATTTAGTTATAGCGCGATTACATAAATCCAGTTATCTCGACACGTTGTTTATTAGCATGCGATTAACATAATCCAGTTATCTCAGCACGGTTGTTGACGCTTTTGTCCCTCACCATTATTTACCAATCAGCACGCACCTCGCTTGTGACGTAGTGTGGTTGGGTTTTTTGTCTTTTCGCGCTATTTGGCACTTGGCACTTCTCAATCCGTTTCATGTGGGTCATAAAAAATTTTTCCCTCCCACCTCTCCATATCTTCTATGTAATTGCTGCTGGGTCAGTTGAGACCTATTTTTGAGTCCTATTGTTTTTGAATTTGGGCTCTTAGTACAGTCGGGAGATTTGTGCTGTGAATTCCTTCTGTACGTTTTGAAGTTAAAATTAATTTGCAGTTGTATGGTGACCCCCTTTTATGGGGAGACATTTCATATTTGCAGGTCATATTTGAAAAGAGTGCACAAATTTGACCTTATGTAAAATATTACAGTAGGTATTCAGCCATTAGCGCCGCTCATTGAGCCATAAATTCTTAGCTCTTCTGACACGAATTATCCTTTGTTGTCGTATTATGCGCAACATATTTCAACAACTTGATCATTGTATTTTTGGCATTGCCCTTCAAGTAAAATTCAATGTCACTTTTACATGAGAACTTTTGTCAATTATACCACTTCCACTTCTGTATCTGGTGTGGAATCGCCACTAACTTCCCTATTCTGTATCCGTGGGAATTGGTAGATAGGCTAGCTATTAAATGCAATGTTTAATTTCCAGTTGTGAACATATAGAATTTACAAACATTATAATTGTTAAGGCCTACTTCATTAAATATATTGACATAGATTATAAGAGTGATTTGTGCCTAAAATCGAAATTTATATGGTTAGACTGTGATGGTTTGCCTTGATTATTTTCATGATATAAGAATGATTTGTGCTAAATTGTTACCTCATATGGTTACTGTGCTGTGCCTTGATTTAATAACCCTTTTAGGAGTTAAGTGCTAATTGATGTTATAGCCAACTATATCTATTTTGAATTGATTTGGCATTGTGTGATACGACCAACGAGGCCGTTTTGGCTGGTTTTAGATGTGTGCTTGCTGCTCATCATGGGAATTTGCCAAGTGGGTGGTTAAGTTGAATTAACTGAGGTCCTCCGTTGAAATGTCGTGTTTGCTGCTGGCCATCTTTGAATTATAGCCCAATTGAAGGCCGATGCCTGTTGAATTAAAATCGCGTGAAACGGCGAGAAATGCCGCTACCCAATTCCTTCTCTTCGCTTTTTCTTTTTCATCGCCGTGTGAGAGATAATTCAATTTTATTAATGTGTAGTTTGTCCATTACTTATCTACATATTTTATCGCCACTAAATTAATGTTTTAATTAATGTTTTATTATTATCATTAAATAATAATTATTTAAATGCAGTCATGTTGACCCAGTATAAGTTGTTCTGCAAGAATTTTTGGGCACGTAAATGTGAGTTGCAATCAATATTGCATTTGCCACTTCTTTTCTTCATTGCCAGTGTTGTGGTTAACCAGCTCCCATTTTTGTAAAATCGGTCGTCGGGTTACTTGATTGTTGGGGTCCATTTTTCTTTAAAACTTTGACTCCTACCTTTAAGCCATTACCAATGACTGTGTATCCGAGCAAACAAACAAACAACAAACCTTTATGATCTTTTCAGAGTATTAGCTACATCCCATCTTACCTTAAAACAAAGAATAAGTAGTCACATGCTTTGTTCAAACTTATGGCTCCTGCCACCAGTGGTGTGCCATTTTTTTGGGGACACACTGTATATATGAGTATACCAGGAATAAGCAATAAAGAGAAGGGGCAGGATTCATCGAATGTTGTTTCCCCATGGGCGCAGTCATTTTAAAATAGTTGTGGTAATTTATTTGTGCTTAATGTTATCATTACACTGTATAATCACAGAGGGTAGCCTATTGTCATGAAGTATATATAATCCTGTTAGTGTCAATAGACCTAACGGGGGAATTCCTCTTTAAATAGCTCTATTCACAGCGCGCTCGACTTGAACCAGGGGTCCCAGGTTTCGAGTCCCAGTCTTGCAGGGCTGATAATAAGTTGCGGTATATTCGTGAGTAATTAATAGATTATAGTCTGTTACAAATTTTGGTGCGTGGTGGGATTGAAATGACTGCAAATATAAAAACCTTGTACTTCAAGAAGGCAGGAGTCTCAGGCACGGACGTGCCTGTGAGGAAGGGGATATTCACAGGTATATAAGCATGTTAGTGTCAAAGACCTAACAAGGGAAATTCATCTTTAGCTCTATTCACAGTGCCTCGACTTAGATTAAGGGGCCTCATCAG
>JAMKCH010005517.1:0-34821 GCA_023653785.1 Ophioderma brevispina
GATTTTACATCAGTAAATAACATGAGAAACAGAGGTTAAGTCCAGCCCCCGCTGCAAATGATGATGTTTTTTGTGGACCGATTTGTAAGTGTATCCTAAAAACTGAGAGAAATGACAATTGCAGGTAAGACACATAGGATTTCACACCAGTAAATAACATGAGAAACAGAGGTATGTCCAGCCCCTGCTACAAATAATAGTGTTTTTTGTGGACTGGTTTCTAAGAGTAGGGCCTACCCTAAAAGCTGAGAGAAATGGCGAGATCTGGGTTAAAATCATGGTTGCTATCAATATTAGGTATAAAAAAAGGTGAAAAGATGCCCTGACCTCCAAGATTCACATTGCATTCTAGTCTTCATGGTCCAGTAGCTCAAAAAATATGGAGATAACTACCCTAATTTCATTACTTTTAAGATAGGGAGATATGATGATCTTCAAGCAGAATGTTAGCTTTAAGGTCTGATGCTCCCACAAGGAGAAAATGCTGTTTTCATCTTGGCCATATTGTACAGGAAAAGATTGTATAGGACAAAGGTTGGAACCAAACTTGGTTTATGGATATTACATCAAGTTCAAAGGTCGTATGAGGCCTATCATTCACAAACCATGACGACAGGCTACACTAGCGGTCCGAGAACCACAATGTATTTTGTTTTTGATAAAAAGATAAAAAATTTAGTGGAAATTTGACAAGAAGGTCCTTTTTGGTGATGAGATGTTCTAAAAGTTTGAAAAGAACCATTTTAGGGGGTTTAGGTCAAAAAGATCCACTTTTCAAAGTCTCATTCACTTGCTTTCAAGCAAGTCATGCACACAGCCCTGGACAATGTATGTGGTGGTGGATAGCTTTGTATTTGTTTGATTTTTCTGTTTGCTGTGGATGCAGGCGCGTAGCCAGCCCGGTGGTTCCGAGGGGGCAATTTCCCGGTAGGTGCAACAATTTCCCGATCACAAGCAAAAATTTCCCGGTCGCAGGGCAAAAGAATCCGAAAAGGGCTGATTTAACATGAATATCCGTGTTTTATTTCCCGATTTCCCCTCAAAAACATTTTCAGAGGGGGCACTTTGCCCCCCCTGCCCCCACCTGGCTACGCCACTGTGTGGATGGTATGATTAGAAACACTTAGTAGAGTCAAAGCATATCAGAACACACCTGGTATTGAGCCTGGTGGGCATCTACCGCCTGGGGCTGGTTCCTCGTGGGCTGGGTGGCGGTGTCTTGGCGGATTGAGAACCAGAACCAGCCGATCTAAGGTTTCCTTGCAGAAGTGGGGCTACCTGGAAGCAGATCAGGACATTCCACTGCCTGTGGAACGTCTCTTGGTTTGCCGAATGCTGGAGTGGCGGTGCACAGGCGGGGACCTTGCGTAATTCAGTGAAGCAGCCAGACATTGTACACACCTCTGGCTGGATCATATTTGAGAACAACTGTGTATGGATATGATAAGAAGAAGAAAACACCTCACAATTAGCATTTCCAGGGCATTTAAGCTGGCCCTGGACCCATGCCATGAGACACTCACTCCACCCACCAGGATCGTAATTAGTTGAGACCCCACTATGAGTTACAATATGCTCATCCACCAAGGACACAGTTCAGTGGGTTGTACTTGTACGTACATTGACATGAACTGACCTTGTGTGATCTGGGTATCATATATCATACCCAAAAACCAGGGGGTGTATTTTCTAAATACACTGGCGAATGGAAGGTACTGAACTGTGTCAAGGGAATCAAGATTTTACTAGCTCATAGTGCCCCCTCTGCAGGGCCTGATTAAAGTCATCAAAAGTCATTTGAAATCTTTAGTTCATTGGGAAAAAAATAATATTCTGCACAGTACATCTGTATAAGCATCCCACTTCACAGTTACAATTGCAGTCTAAGCCAGATTTCCAATTGGACCAAAATGTCTTGACACAATATGGCTGGTTGCAACCAATGAGTTCACTTCTTTCCAGGTATCAAGATGAATATTTGTATGTTTTTATTAAAGTTTGCAGTCTAATGTGTAATTTGATGCTTCATCGCTGCTGTCAGCCAGACTTACAGTTTGTGAAATATGGCTTGATTAAATTGACATTTGTGAGAGACTCAGATAAATGCAATATTGAGGAAAGTATTACAAAGCAAAACAAATAAAAAATAAGCAGAAAGAACATGAGTATTTATGAACAAAAAGGACATAAGTTACAATAGAACAGCATCAGTTGATCAAAATTTGGGATGGCTTAGTATGTTATTTTCACAACTTCACTCACCTGTTGCATAATTTGTATGGTGGTAGAGTGGAAGAAATGGATGCAAATGGAAAATACTATTCAGCAGTTCCACCATGCCAGTAGTACAGTGGTGGTCATAACTTTTAATGCCATGGGATGCTGTTTTCAGTAATTTTTCACTCAGAGGGTGTATTGTATCCATCCCACAATACACCAGTTTTGGGAAATTTCGCTTCAATAATCTAATCTTAACACATAAATACCCTGACTTTTATACTCATTTAGCCCACAAAGTGCTAGTACGAAGGTGATTTTTAGCATGAGCATGAAATGTCATGTGGTTCTTATACTTCATGGAACACTTTTTATCCCTAAGTACTGACATGTGTTTTGTGCAACACTTTTTATCCCTAAGTACTGACATGTGTTTTGTGCAGTACAGTATAGGCACATTGCAATGAATTATGGGATTGGTTCAAAACACCCCCTGCTTTTCACTAATCTAGAGTATATGAGTAATATAAACTACTTTTGTTGAGTGAAATAATAATATTAAATGTTATGTGGTGGATTATAACCAATCAAGTAGCTGAAATAGAATAAAAGAACAAACTTTTAGGACACAAGGGGATTTTTTGTCGAACACCTACTGAGAACAGTTGAAGGTTTATTGGACAAACAAGTTGAAAAGAAAAAAACAAAAAAATAAGTTTGGAACTTGCCTGCTGTCCTAATCAACCTTATTTCAAACTGAAAATTTATATGGAAAAGCATGCTTAGATTTTCTGTTGTGTGCAACATTAAAGTACCAAATTACATTGTTATTACTTAAAGACAGCATTTTAAACTTATCCACTTCAGATGTGATCTAATAAATTGGTAAGCATACTAAATATGCATTTTTTGTGATCCACAACCTTGCAAGCTTCTAATCAACTTCAAGAAAGCTAATAACTTTACACCATCTGAAAGTTTGGCTTAAAGGCAGACTCCGGTATTTCAAAATATATGTCTATTGCGGAGGGGAAAATACTTACCTAATGATGCAAATATTCTTAGTGCACTTTCTCCGAAAGATGCCGAATATCTCCGAAAGTAATTTATATATAAATTTACCACCGTAAGTATGACATACCGCCCATCCCCACCATCAGTACCACACATTGCCCAACACTACCCTAACTCATCCTCTTTTCTCTCCGGAACGTCAAACAGATAGGTCATGGCTTAAATTAATCCTTCTCTTTGACGGGTTTTTCTATCCGTATACTAGAACGGTTCAGTTTAGAATTGTATCTCAAATTTACATCTTTACTACTACAAGTGGTTGGAATTGGGTCCCTTTTGACCTTTATATTTATTAGTTTCTAGGCTTTCAACCGCCCCCAATCAAGTAATAGTTATTTTTTATCGGCGCCGATTTGGCGGCCATGTTGTTTTTAGCTATACTATTAGTCCAACATACTACTGCGTACTTATAGCTTTCTTTCTTGATTTCTATTTAACAGGTTTATCAATACTACCTATACATCGTAGCTTATTTATTCACTCACCTTTTTTTGCTATTTAGACCGATCCATTTACCTTTGTGCTCCCGTATCGTTTGTTTTAGTTATCGGGCATATGGCCTTCAGATTCCTGGCTTAATTATTCAAAATCGCCCCCGCGTAAATCATCTAGGGTCGCCGCGAGGGGTAAATCTAAAAATCAACGTGACTCTGGTCAGAGCAAGGGTGTTGTTCAGTAGTTATTGATAAAGAGCCGCCGCCATTGCGCCTGATTATGGTGATCTCTATACAGAAAGAACCGAGCAAGAGAAATCCTAGTATTAGTATAAGCTCGGCAAATCCGCTAGAGCACGAGTAGCAGGAATAAAAGCGGATCTGCACCCAAAGAGGTGCCGAAATCTTCGAATAGACCCTAGCTTTTTTTTTTTTTTTTTTTTTTGTCTGTGATACAGATATCATTCCTAATTACAAATCCCGATCATTACCTAAACACAACCTCTCTAAACGAGTTTATTTCTTGACAAATCCGATAATTCCCCCGCTCTCTAACGGAGTTTATTTCTCGATCAAATCCTATAAATCCAGAACACGCCTCTCTTACATCTATGTCTCGAACAATCCCATATTTACCGATCACAACCTCTCTAACTGGTTTATTTCTCGACAAACCCGATTATTACCGCACACAACTTCTCTAACGATTCTTGTTCTCGAACATTCCCATAATTACAAACACAACTTCTCTACGAGTCTGTTTCTCGATTAAGTCCTTCGGGTCCGGCTGAGGCCGATGCCGTATCGGGTAATCTCGGGCAGTCACTATTGAGCGTATCAATTCTCAGCACATTTCGAGCTTCATTCACCAATGTAGTAGAAACTAACACCTGGTTGTTGGATATGATATCTGGATACCCAATCACACAAGGTCAGTTCATTCAATGTTATGTACAGAACCCGCTGTACTGTGTCCTTGGTGCGTGAGCTATTGTAACTCATAGTGATTTATCCAGGTCTGTCATTGAACCCCGCTACCAGATCCCTACGATCGATTTAGCTTCCTTTTATTACCGATCACCTAGTAACTCGGACAATAGCGCGACCCTCGCTTGTTCTAATAGCGTTCCAGCGGCCCCCTTTGCTTTCCAAAACCCGATTGTTGATTCAGCCAAGCACTTTTCGTCCTAGCTCAATGGAATCCCTTTCATTTCTTGCCTGGTAATAGTTTCTTTCAATACCTCAGTCCTTTCAAGGCTTGTCGGAAATTCAAACTAGCTCACAGCCGGTGACGTCGCAGCCGGCTGCTTCTCGTCTTAGTTCGGGTTCTTTATCATCTTCCATCCCTTGTCTGCCCCTTCTTCAAAACTTCGGTGTCTGATTCTTCGGATTCCTTCGGGTGATGCTGTTGATCCCATCGTGCAATCCGCAGCTCGCCTAGCAGGTCTTGAGTATGTTCGCAATTCTTAGGAGGAAAGCTCTCTTCTCATGGCATCTTGCGCTGAGTCCATTCGCTCTAACAACTGCCCATTCTGTCGATGCCAAGTACAATGTGGCGGTTCTGGTAGGTTTGTAAGGATCGGGCTAGAAATCTAAGTTTACCAGTTACCGTGTTCATCACTATTTTTTCTAATTTAATTATAATCCTATAAAATTTATCTGATTTCTCATTTGTGAAATCCCATTTTTATTTGTACAGCCGCCGTTGCTAGTCCTTGGCCCTCCATATTTCGGCAAGGTCGTCGTAACCACTTCGGGTGTCGGGTCGTTTCGGCTAACAAACTAGGCCACTTTTCTGTCTCTGTTAGGCCTACGAAAAAGAGTGTGTACCCGATCAAAAAAAACAACAAAAAACTGGCAGTCCGTGTTTTTCGGCCATCTTCTTAAGAATCACTCAAATCTTTCTATGCTATATATAACCCAAACATTTTCCCGCATGGAAACCTTAGCCACGTTTCTCAAATCGCCGATCAAACCCTGTTTGGGCAATGGTGAACATAGGGCAATCGATTCAGTTGACTCTTACGCAACACTTAGTTTTCACGCTTTATTCCGTTATCGTTATGAGCTCCCCAGCTATGGCCCCACCGACTTATCTGCTTTGTCCACACCGGAACTCCTCGGAAGTTTCGAATCGAATACTTTCGAATCCGGGTACTTGATTTGCCAGCTCGATACTCGATTCCGAAATCACTATAACAGCACGTGGAAATCTTACTGACATGTTCCCTATGTTGCTATGAAACACATTGCAAGATTCATGTGATTCTTCTTACAATGAATTCACCATATCTATAGTTCAATCCTTGCCGTCCATCCTAAATTCCATCATATAAGTCGTAATTATGGATTAGTCTCACCATTACGCCTGGGTATTTTAATTGTTTTTTTAGGATGAAACAACAAATATGGCTTTTTCCATCTCACGCCACAGCGTTGGAAACATGTCGGTGCTTACCTGTACGCTACATTGAGGCACAATACACGTCTCTCTCGATGAACTTCACAAAATAAAAGCCTTGATGACAACTCACTTGATCAGGCAATTTACATCGTACATCTTCCTGCTTATTATGTTAATTTGTCGGTCACCAATCAGTAAATATATCATTGGAATAAGTCTTAGCAGAATAGGCAGCAGACTCTTTAATTCTTTACGTTTTTACTTTTTGGCACATGAATAATGATGAGCATGATATGATATTCGCAGACATTTCGGAATCCAGCTCCACTAACGTGAACCATTGCAATTTAGACTAGTGTAAGCGGTAACCTGCAGCTGTAAAAATGTCGGCTTTGACGGCTTGACCACGCTACGAAATACGGTTTTCGTTTTGAAAATATAGATCGGTCATATAGACAGGAGAACAAGTTGGCTACTAAAATCTAACAAGTTTTGCATTTTGGTAGGGGGTGAAAGGAAGAAAGTGTTAGGTAAGTCGGACTAAATAACTCACAGCGCATTTCAGTGTGTTAGAATTTTTTCCCATAGGTTTGTACAGGTGCGCAGAAGTACGATTCTCGGTTTACGACCGCCATTTTCTTGGCATTCTGCGCACGGAAATTTTTTTCAGCCTGGGATAATTACATTGCTTATTGGTTAAACTGTATTTTATGGAATTTTCGGCGATGATTTTTATTGATTGGCTAACGTGATACGGCTGCAGTTTATGAATGGAACCCCATCATTTTAGTACACTCACCCGAGTGTTTCCCTACAAAGTTAGTTCATGTACACATTTTTGAACCAAATTAAAATTCTGTATTGGTTTTGGCAGTGCAAAATATACATTGATTTCATAATTGGAAGTTTTTTCCGAAATTGTTTGTGTCAAGTTTAATTTCTGCAATTTATATTGCCACTGTTTGGGAACATTTGATCATAGTATATCCAATGATTTTTCATACTGGTATTTCAACATGGCCACTTCCTTCCCCAATTTTTAAGAAACCTCCAAAATTTCGAGTCACGGGTACCCGGCTCGCAAATAGTTTCCGGGTACCCTGAGCGCGACTACCCGAAATTTGCACCCATACTGCTGGGCCTCATCCCTAGACCTCAGGACACTTACATGTTTCCCTTCTTCATTCCCCCACCACAAATGGTTAAGGTTCACTATTAAAACAATCAGCTATGCCTCCTTTGCGCCTTCTTGCTGTCCCCAACAGCTCCCCAGTTTCACCAGAATGGTACTTCGGTTTCGTCACGGGAATTACGCATTCACATGTACTTCGACGTTTGACTATTCACCGCTCGTAATCTCACTTTAGCAATCGCCCATACGAATTTTGTATTGTAACCAGTAGCTTGCTAGGTTTCATATAACCAAAGACAAGTCCTATCTTAATAATATAATGCTCTCCGCCTTATGATAGGAGGTATGAATAATTCTAGGCATCCTGTGAGGAAAATTTGGCAGCCCTGGGACTGCCTTCCTGTGCCTAGAGTCTTTGAACACACCCTTTTAACCCTTGCAGTCAGCTTCCGTGACGCTACCCTTAAACCAATTTCGCTTTAGCGATCGCTTCAGGTCGAGCTTATCTGACGTTCCTGCCTTAGATAGGAATTTTCAGTTTTTCGCAAGCGAGGCGTTACTTGGTCATTTCGCCCAGTTGTTTTGGCCAAAAATGTGAGGAGTTCCTTTTAAAGCATCTCCATTGTTTCTTCCATCTTTCTCAGACTTCCTATCAGGTCTAAGATTAAGTTTGCCTGGAGGGCGCTCAGGGGTACGTTGTAACAGCTACGGCTCGCGCAAATTCTGAGCAACCTCTTATCACCTCATCTAAGCTATACCATCCAGCAGATAAATTAACTATCTCGCGGATAGTAGAAATGATTATGAGAGTAACCGGTAGTTTGCCTCAGGTAGCCTCATCTCATCAACCGCAAGTTGCCACTTCATGGGCAATCTATTTTAACAAGTCCCTATCCAGATATTGTCCCTCTGTTAGTACCTTAAAATCCGACCCACATGTTTCTCAAAACATACTTGCAGGACATTGTTCATGAACTCTCTCTACGGATTGCTACTGCCGTTCTGTACTCCTGACTTTACGGCAAGTGTGTAGATAGAATTGTAGTTTGTGTATTTTTGGACATAGCTATTAGGATTTGATGTATGTTGTTTATCAGTCCTATTGACTATTTCGTGACTGGTCCCTTATGTTCAGGGGCGTATGACATACTGCTTTCAGTACCATTTGTTTGCTCACCTCCTCCTCGTGTCGGTGCTACTCAGCGTGCACTAAGTAAATATTGCATTATTAGAATTATTCTGCCCCTCCGCAAGAACAGTAACTCTTATTGCAAATATGTCTAGAAGGAGGGGAAACTACTACCTAATTTGCATCCGACCCTCCCCTCCCCCGGAGCAAACGATTTCTCAGTTTGCGTTCGGGAGTAACCGAGGATGAGTTAGGGTAGGTGGGCAATGTTTGGTACTGATTGGGGGGGATGGGCGGTATGTCATCTTATCGGTAGTAATTTATATATAAATTACTTTCGGAGATATTCGGCGTTTTCGGGCAGAAATTGCCACGAAGTAGATTTGCATATCGGAAGTTATTTTCCCATTCCTACTAGACATATTTGCAATAGGCATTTAATTTTTTTGTGTATTAATAAATAAAACGTGTTCAAGAGTTAAAGAACCATAAGGCATTTCATGATCATGCTTAAAATTCCCTAAGTACTAGCACCTTCTGGGCTAAAATGAGTGTAAAAATGAGGGTTTTTATGTGTTAAGAATAGGATTTTTTTGGGATCACATGATTTTATTGAAGTTAAATTTCCCAAAACTGGTGCATTGTGGGATGGATTCAATTCTGCATACAAACATACCACCAAAAGCAACTGACATTATTTAAAGTAAGCTTTACTTTTTTTAATACCCATTGAATCAAGCGCAAGAAGACAGTGCTAAAACTGCGAAAATACACCTTTAAATTCGGTGTAACAGAAAATTGGAAAGCCAAACATGGCACTGCTGATATGACAGGACACAAATTGAGTATCAAATTAAAACTGGTTCACACGCTTGCACATTATGCAACAATATCAATGTAGGTATCAGAAAACATGAGATGCATCTCTATGATGTTATTGACTAGCTAATAAGACGCTACACAGTTGACAGACCTTCTATATGTGGAGCATTCACATCACTGAATCAGCACCGAGAACTTTGCGTGCGGCCCAAATAAACGCAATACACATAATAGCGCCGGCTCTGATACAGCACACGAGCCCATCAACTGGCTCATTGGTTTCAATCAGAGTGCGGGCAATCATCAATTTATCCACATAACTTAACCATCTCGGTAATTTACTCCATGATTGTCTCGTCATGTGCCGTTGGTGTGATTAAAAGAGATGGGACTTTGTATTGCTTTCCTTGGTATTCCATTACCTATGCTGTTTGTTTTTGTCACTATTTAATTAAAATCCATTTGTGATTTAAAGTCCGTTGAGTTTTTGTGTTATTAAATGCTGATAACAACATAAAACAGTGCAAGGTTTCTATTCATAGAGAGGTTTTTTAACACCTGAAATTGGAGAAGATTACATTAGTGACTCAAAACAAGGGGGTGGCATGGGGGAGTTATATTATGATACCGTGTTTTGTGATAACATTGATATTGCCAGTATACATACAAATATTGCACTTAATTATTGGAATAAAAATTATAAAAGAGACAAGGTGAGAATGGTACTGGATTCTAATCAAAGAGGCATGTCCTATCTAAGGATATAACTGCACATAATTTAAGTGAAGCGTAAAAGTTGGATTTTTACTTTTTTTTGAGAAGGGTACCAAATCTGTCAAACTGCAAGGCCAAAGTCTTTAGAGGGTCCTCTACACAAGAATTATACCCGTTTAACGTTACCTGGTCTAAGACAAAATTGACAGTTAACTGAATTTTCTTCATGAAGTAAAGTCTTAGCAAACTCCCGACCCCCCCACCCCCCCCGGACCCCCCACCCAAAAAACAAACCAAAAAAACCACCAACCCCCCCGCAGCAAAACAAAAAACCCAAACCCCCCCCAAACCCCCCCCCCCAAACCCCCAAAAGAAGATTAAAATGCAATTCAAAGATTAAAATGAAAATTTCAAAGATTAAAATGAAATTCAAATGAATAAAATGAAAATTTCAAAGATTAAAATGAAAATTTCAAGATTACAATGCCAGTTCAAAAATAATACAAATACAAATACTCTTCATATCATGTAAACTCTAGAACCTAAAAGTACAAAGTCCAATAACTCCGACACAAGTCTCACAAGGAGTGCCTGGTTGTCGACTTTACGACCACATTAATTTTGTGTATGCAGTGTAAGAGATTCTTTGTTCGTACCTCCTGCGCTGTTTCCCTTAAATCGTGTGCGATTGCATGGATTTAGACTGTGCCTAAGCGCTTTGTGGTATAGCGCTGATAAGTCTGAGCAGCGCATCAATTAATTTACTGTGTACTTCTAGGTTTACAGAGTATAGAGGAAAATCTCTTTTCTGGTGGGACTATTACACATAGTCAAACTTTAACCTCGGTCTAACTTCTTTTGTCCATACGTAACCTAAGTTCGGGGTGTTTAAAATGGCCATATTGTATCCATTTTGGTGACTTTAGTTGTGGTGAAATAACATTATGAATGACTAAAGTTGAATTATCCAGACCATTTTAATTAAGGTTGGTACTAGTCTTTTATACAGTTTGCAACTTTATATTTTCAATTTCTAAAAGCCTACCTTTTGTCCATATTCCAGCAATCTTGACTTTAAAGGTTGCCCACGCGAGATTTCATATGGTCCCCCATGATAAAAAATCTAAGTAACTGATTTTTGTCATTGTGTAAAGCCTTTCCATCAAAAAATTCCACCTCTAAAGGATTAAGCTGAGAAATGTTTCTTTGGTATCAAAAATTTAGCAATTCGAATTTCGTATAGGAGCAAAGACAAATTCCAGCCTATGTTTTTATATGGAAATATAAAAAAAAACGAAACCATTTTGAAACAAATATTTTTCTCTCTTTTTAGGATTCTGTAGAGCCAAATCAATGTAAGAAATCTATTGGTGTCTATCTATATGAAATTAACGATTATGACATCACTATTTGGGCGCCTCTCAAAAACTCGTCTTTGCACCTTTAACAATTCTCAGTTAAATCCCCTGATAGGTGTTAATAGATTATGTACAGTATTATTCCCACCTTGTTTATTTGGTTATGTTTGTTGTTTTTTATCAATAAATAAGGAATGAGCTTTGTAAGGTATTTGTTTTTTACTTCAATGTAATAGCAACTCATAGCTTCACATCCAAGATTGTACACTGTTATCTGTAGTTGAGTACTCTAGCTTACACTCAAGAATAACGCATGTTTGCTTGCTAATATGGGCCTCTGCACGAATTCTTTTTTTGATTTTTTAGCTTTTTCATTTTTGACCCAGTGAAATCCTGTAATATGGATATCGCGTGTGCACTAAATAGGTTTTCGTTCGTGTTCCAAAGAAATCGTGTAAAGTGGGTACCTTTGTTGTTTGAGTTGCTAAATACGTATAATCACCTATGCCAAGCACTAATGAGCACTTATATTTATTTCTCTTCTGTAGTAAACACAAGTATCCCCATATCATGTAAAAAATCCTGTTCAAACACTAAAGAGGCACTTGGTTATGTTCATTTCTGTGGGCCCAAGAAATCTCTGACTGTTGATATCATCTGTGCTGAAAACTAAGGTTTACTTGTTTACTCTGGGCTAAACAATCCCAACTGTGGTTTTCCTCTGTTTTTAGTACGATGAGCCCTTAGTTTGTACCTGTTGGCTTTTAATTTATTCCAGAAAGGGATACTGTTAATAGCACTTCATCATTACCTAATCAGCCCAAAACTCACTAAACTCACTGAGCTTAGGCTAGAAATGTATGACATCATAAGCACACACATATGGCCACAAATTTGTTTTGGCTGGGCCACAACACCCTTTGTGTACTTGCTATCCTGGTCATGGGAATGGGGCGCTGGAGGCCCCCGTTCGAATCCCCCAATATACTCAATCATGTAGCCTTGACTCCAGTGGTATGCTCCATCCCTTCGTAATAGGAGGCCGTGCGTTCGAGCCCTGGGAGATTCAGCTTATCTTGTAATTTCCCTGTACAAGAAATTAACCGCTTAGTTGTCTCGATTTACCCATCGCTATTTGGGAAGCTGATCCGGCTGCGATGGTTTCTCTATTTATGTTTTGCTGAGGGTGTAAAAAAGAAAATGCGAGAGGAGTTCACTTTCTCTCTTCTCCCAATCGCTGCTCCCTTGAAATGCGGCTAATGGGTCTATGGTAATGTGTGGGCCACCGTGATCAGCAACCTTTGTGAAGGCGCTTCGAGGCCAATAGCATGAACTCGCTATATAAATCTCTGCGATATTATTATTATTATTTAATCTCTGCCTATTATTATTATTTCTCCAATCTTTTCCTTCTATCCCATAGATCAATCTTCCGATTGTTAATCGGGGAGTAGAAGAGGGAAGCGGAGTTGTTTTATGGAGAAAGGAGGTGGACAGTATGGAGACAGGGGACGAGGCAAGAGTAGCGGAGTTAGAGTAAACAGGAAGAGGATGGGAAGAAGCGAGAAAAGTAATTTAGAAGTGAGAGAGTAGAGAATGGAAGCCATAAAGAAATCCAATTTTTCTGCGATTAAAATCCGATTTTTCTATATTTTTCCGATTTTTTTTACTTTTTTCTTTCCGATTTTTAATTGTTTGATCGTAGATTTAATTTTTTAACGGAATTCCTTGTTTATCATAATCTGATTCTCAGACTCTGATGCACATCAAAGTACATCGGAACATCCGTGTATATTAATAGGTTTTGCGTACCGCGATTTTTTATACGAGACTAGCAAAATGCCAAGCATTTACCCTGGCATGCAAGCTTGCTCTAATCGGAAAAAACCGACGAGCGACAAAATGACCATGCAAATTTGAATTTACAACCCTTGGAAACAATTTAAAAGACATCGAGAAATAAAGGACACGTTTCAATAGCGGTTACTCAAAGAGAAAGGCGATAACTTTGCATTTTACATTAGGAAGACAACTTCATTGGGTAGGTTGTAAACAGTGTTAAGTGACGGCAAGTCTTCAAAAAATTTTGATTCCATTGCTGCAATTTGAGGCTGATTGCATGGTTGCAACTGGTAGTAAGCTATAACTTGATCCAAGGAAAATGAATCAAAGGAAAAGCCCCAAAGCGTGTCTTGTATCAATAATCATTTGTTTACTTTGGCTTTTAATACCTGAAAGCTGAATTTGATCAAACAAGCATGATAGTAGTGAGATGATTTGGAGTCCAGGACCTAAGGCTTTTAGCCCATTCTTCACATTTTACAGTTTAATTTAACGCTTTGGAATGATATTTTACTCTAGAACTGGTCTTTCCTGTAGCTCTAAATGTGCAGAAAACCCTCTGGCTTCGCCCCCTCGACCATCCCCGGGCATGCCCTGGACCCCACCAGGAGCCCTTAAGCGGGCCCCTGCACCCCTGGCCGTTAGGGACGATACTCCGGTCGCTTCGCCCCTCGTTCGCATTTTCAGATTTTTTCCCACTCCCATGGCATCTCGTATCCCGTGCCCTTTCCTTCTTCTCAGGAGAAGGTTCAAACACTGAAGAGGATAGAAATGATAAGTGTGTGGGTTAAAATGCCCCTTTTTCTTGGGTCAAGAAGGTACCCAACCCTAACCCAAACCCAAAACTCATAAACCACTGGGCTGAGGCAATAAAAAAGTCCAAAAAGGATGTCGAGACGTCATAGAGCCAACAATGGCTGGCCGGCCCGCGACATCCCTCGTGGATTGCTCCATCCCTGGCATGCGGTGCCAGGGGGAGTGCCAGAAAAAGTTTCTGGTCCAAGACTTGTCCTAGGTTGCACACAGGTCAAACTCTAATGACCGTACATGACCTTTAACCCATCAGAGGTTAATCAAGTTTTGTTGTCTACTCTTCCATAAAGGCATTTATAGTATTTTTGCAATAAGTGCATATATTGAACATACATAATATGTTATGGTAAAAAAATGAGTTCAAATTCTGACTTTTCTTTCCCATTTCACAAGCCAAAGCCAAATGAAATGGAACAGTGAAAAAATTTAATATATGTTCCTGTTGTTACGACTATATGCAGACCGGATTTGGACCATGTGCTCACAAACCTGTTAGAGTTGTGCAGAGCACTTTATAGAAAAGAGCTTAAATAACGTTTTGTAAAATGAATAAAATCAAAAGACAGTATATGCAAAATATTGATTTCCAAGACAAGCGGAGGTGCAATGTTTTGACCTATGAACAATCATTTTAAAGCTTGTCTCATTCAGCATTTCAAATCTGGCCTAATCTCAAATGAAAATGAAATTTTTCCTTTTTTTATTGGTTTGTAGGGTTTTGTGGGGAGGAATTTACTTTATCTATCTTTGGACAGCACCCAATATTGGAGTACTTGCATAGTCACCATTCGTCTTGAAAAAACAGCAAAGTAATGCAAAATGTAACGTCAAAACAAAGGCAGTTTTAAACCAATATGGATCCTCTAAGATTGTTAGTTCATTGCAAAAGTATGAACGAAAGAACATTAAGACATAATGGTCAATGGTTTGGCAATCATCATACCAGCAAGTTTGCAATTCCCCATTGGGTGTTGGTAGGCAATAATGAGATCATAAATTATTCATGAGGAAAATTAATACAGGTGAAAGTGTGTTAGATTTGGGGCCCTTCCGAAAAAACTCTAAAATTTTTGAGGGGTCATACATGTTAATCTTAATAGCATAGTCCACTTTATTAATTTTTCTGACCAAAAAGGGTAGTTGATATATTCCAACAGCAATTTGGTGTAACTTGTCAGTATTTTTGCTCGCAATAAATTGCGAGTTGGGTGGCCATGTTAAGAGCTTCCATATCATGGATACACCCGGCCCTGGTTCAGCTTACTCAGCTAACATTGTGACACCACCATCCCACCACAAACCATTCACCACTGACTTACAGATATGCAAAGAAGGGAATAAAAGGCTGTATCTGTGCTAAAACATTTGTGCAGCATATGTGCTATCTGGGTTTACCTCAGTGAGCAACCTGTTTTAAATAAACCTGAGTGTACATTTCTAGGCAATAAGATATCGTCTTATTCCTGGTATTCCTGGTACCCCCCTGCTTAATCCAAGTGTCACCAAAGAGAATGGTCCATTTATTTACAGACTTTGATAAAAGACCTGGTCCGCAAATCCATAATACCTTGCTAGTTTAGCTGAAAACTAGAAGGCCTGTACGATTCTAAAATCCCTAGTAATTCAACTACGGAGTTGAACTTAAATTGAAATTCATCACACCTTACTAAAAACCTGCGTAACTAGTTACATACTATGAAAATCTAGTTGCCACCTAGCTCATCTTTTTTCTACAGAATTGGGTGCTTTGGGGCGGAATGGGCCTTGTTTGCAGTGTGGGGAATGTAAAATCAATACCTTAACTGATGTAGCCTTTTGTGTTTGAGTCTGGTTTTTCATCTCAGAGCCATTAACTTCTTTGATCACCTGTTGAAACCCATGAATCAAAATGATGGCCAATATAATTGTAGTAGCTTCCGTATATATAGCCTGCACTGTTAGAAATTTCCTGTTAATAAAACGATTTTTCCGTAATTACGCGAAATCTATTTTAGAAAGAATAAAAACAAAAAACATAAAAAATTTAATTTACGAAATATTTCAAAAATTTCCAGCAGCAAAATTTCCGACATTTTTTTCCGTTCCGTAATTTAAATTAAAGGAAAAATTCTGTTAAAAAACAATTTTATGTTTTTTAAGCCTTTTAAGATTAGTTTCTGTACAATTACTTGTCAAAGTTCTGTAATTGAATCAGACATTCCTGTCAATTTACCTAAAAGTCTGAAATTCTGCTGCCATAATTCCGTTAATTTACGGGAAAATTTCTAACAGTGGCTTCACAGGATCAAGACCTAGAGGTATATCTATCTTCATTTAGTGTTTATCAGTATATGATCGAAACAACCTGAGCATCAAACTGATTTAGTTGCCAACTAGTGACTTAGAGTTGCTCTGGATCAACTTCTAAATTTGGAAGATTCTTAAAATGCACTAGGACTAGTAAGGTTTTATGAATTTCAACTAGTAATCAACTAGGCTTAGTTTGCAACTAAGTCCCTTTTTAGTTTTGCCAACTGGCTTGTAAGGGTTTATGATTTGGGCACTGGTCTGAGAATTAGTAAATGTAGTGCTACAACTGGAACATAAACAACAGGCAACAGCTCAATAAAGGGAAACATAGAGAGGAGACTTCCGTTTTGCCCCGTCATTGTGGATAACACCATGCAGAATCTGCATTGTCACGGGGCTGGCGATAGCCTGGTCATTAACCTAAATGTGGTTGTTTACATGTTCGTTGTTGTACTTGATATTTTTTTATTTTAGATATCAATTTTAATTAAACCTTGTTAAAAAAAATTGTGGATTTGCTACGGTGTGGGTATAATCATACTTAACCTTAGAACTCATTGAGTACTGCCTCGGGGGTTTCAGTTCCTTAAACTACATTACCCACCTTGTGTGTTCACCCATTTGTACCGTGTCCCTGTGAATTAAGTGAAAGCATGCCGTGAATAGAGATGTGATCTACCGGCGGACCCAATATAAGGTAGAACATTGAGAGGGAACTTCCAATTTTGTGTGTCACTATGGATACAGCGTGGGATAACTCCTTGTAGTACAAAGTGGGGCGGGTATCAATCCAACTGCACTATGCCTTTTCTGATGTGTTAAGTGGGCTGGATACCTAGTTAAGCCAGGTATAAAACCCTGGCTTTGCATGCTAAAGTGACACATTTTTTTTCGACAATTCCAACTTCTACACCTCATAAGCAGGGCAAAGTGTAATCAGTTGTCACGTAAGAAAGAAATATTGTGATATACAAAAATCTAAATGTGATTGAGATTTGGAAATTAAGAAATATCGTGTGACAACCGGTGTGTTGGTTAGCCAGTGGTTAAAATATAAGAGCATATTTTTTTTATAAAAAAATGAATAGGTACACGGTAACTCTAGGCTCACAATCAGCAACATCGTGTTTTTCATCGTTATTGTCATCGTTGATGTCATTGTCATTCATATGGTGCTCTATAGTGAGTTCAGCATATTACAGAAATAAGGCAAATTGAGCCTGCAGCTACTTGCAACATTAAAACATGTGGACTAAAATGCCAAACTAGAACAGGCGGAAATAATGATGCAAAGTGATGTTTACAATATAATGTATTTTTAATGTCAAGGCTAATCTAGACTATTAGCAGCAGTTATCTAATTAGTAACACTGGACGGATTGGCACCAAGATAGCAATTTACCCCCTTTTGAAGCTCTGCAAGTCCTGGTTTGATACTACATGAGCAGGAAGCGCAAATTGGCATTTATTTTGAATTGATATCTAGTTAAGTTTAGTTTCATTTCCTAATGTATGACTGGTCGATATAAAACTTGGATACAAGGACCCTTGGACAGAAAAGATTGTGTGGAATACACAGTAGGTCAAAAGTGAAAGAATGTGAATTCTAACCGATTCCTGTTGATTTAATACTCTAATACCCTGAAAAATGAAAACTAAAATTTGATACCCTATGTGAGACTGACAGAGACATAGGTGTTGAATTTGATACCCTTATATCAGGCAGGTGACACTGTGTACAAAACCCAAGACTATTTTGATATCGATAGTTAGTGATTAGGCCACCATTTCGATTTGCTTTAGATTAATAAGTTAGGCAGATGAAGTGATGAAAAGAGAGAGAAGCAACCACAGAGCCAATAACGCCGACACGAACCATAAGCTACAGATTTCATGTAGTATGTCTCCACTCTCTTGATTGAGTGTCCCATGATTCCTGCCTATTGCAAGTCTGGTTACCCCCCCCCCCCCCCGGATGTCATCAGGTAACTCGGTTACACAAGAGGTTCAAGAACTCCTTGGTAAAAAAACTTGTGCAAGCAAAAACGATTAACAAAGAACTTTGAAGCCTTAGGTACCAGTGGTTTTTGAAATAAAACAGATGGCCCCTTTTAGTGTTGTGCATACTGTGAACATTAATTATGTTTTTTTAGTATTGCACACAACCTTGAATTGAACATGCTTCTAGTTAGGTAATTTTGTTACAAACATTAATGATAACTGGGATCTAACAATGGGGTCATTCCATGCCAATTGTAATTGTGAAATTTGGAGAGCACAAAAGGATCGTGAGCGAAGTTCATGGCTTGTGAAAGACATGATAGCTTAAATAATATACATGGCCACTTCCTAAAATCATCTACTGGTACAAAAATTAAAGCAACACTGGCACATTTTGAGGTGTGTCAAACATCACCTCATAGAATTCTTTCTTTTTTTGTGTATTGAAAGATATTCATGAGAAAACTAAAATCCTGAAAATTTGAGCTCTGTACCTCTTTTCATTTTCACGCTACAACAATTTTAAGTTGAGGGGTCACCTCAAAACATGTACCAGTGTGAAAGTCACTTATTCAGAGTGCCATAAGTAAAGAACTACACCCTTCAGATCCTTCAAACTTGGCATTCAGGATTACCTTTTGATGCAGATTGCAAATGCGGATCAGAAAAATGCCCTTACTCCCGATATTTTTTTATTTTTAAAAGTTACAGGGGGTCAAAATGGCTCAAAGCCACTCGGACCATACTTTGGGGGGCCATTAAGTCAAAAAGTAAAAGTGATATAACTTCCAAATTTGGGCTGGTGAAAGCTTATCTGAATACTCCCCATGTGTACAATCTATACTTATATCAGCTTTATTGGAGGAGATATAGCTGTTGCAAAAAGCAAAAAGTCCAAATTAACCTTGACTTGACCCCCCTAAAAATCAATGTCAGACATTCTGCACCAAATTCTGCTTGAAATATGGTTAAGAGGGGGCCCCTGCTGAAGTTGTGTGCAAAGTTTCAACATGGTGTCTAACTGCCATATGTAGGTAAACAGGCTTCAAATCTAAACTTTCAACTAATATCAGACAAAGTTCCCATTGAAATGTACACAGAATTCTGAAATTTGCAACCTGTGTATTCAAGTACAGTTTTAAGACTTTGAATCCAAGTTTGACCTTGAAGAACTCTAACAATGAAATTGAAATCAATATTATCACCTTATCAGCACCTGATCTAGGTATGGACCAAATTTCAGCTTGGTGTCTTGTTTGGTAAGGAATTTATAATACTTTAATTATTCTAATTGAATTATATAGTAAACAGTGAACTGTGCAAGTTAATGCCCAATTTGCAAAGTTCAGGTTTCCTGTGTGTTTCAATGGGAATTATTTCAAAACTGAATTACATGAAGTAGGGCTTTTTGAAGAACAGTTACTTATAGAATACACTTAGACACCAAAATGAAACTTTGCCAAAATATTAAGCAAGGACCCCCCCTCAAACATATTTCAAGCAGAATTTGGTGCAGAATGTCTGACATTGATTTTTAGGG
This sequence comes from Ophioderma brevispina, assembly GCA_023653785.1. Taxonomy (NCBI): domain Eukaryota; kingdom Metazoa; phylum Echinodermata; class Ophiuroidea; order Amphilepidida; family Ophiodermatidae; genus Ophioderma; species Ophioderma brevispina. Next base: position 19,770 of record JAMKCH010005517.1, read on the forward strand.
GGGTCAAGTCAAGGTTAATTTGGACTTTTTGCTTTTTGCAACAGCTATATCTCCTCCAATAAAGCTGATATAAGTATAAGATTGTACACATGGGAGTATTCAAGATAAGCTTTCACCAGCCCAAATTTGGAAGGTATATCACTTTTACTTTTTGACTTATGGGCCCCCCAAAGTATGGTCCGAGTGGTTTTTGAGCCATTTTTGACCCCCTGTTATTTTTAATTGGGGCAAGGTGCATTTTTCTGTTCACATATTTGCAATCTGCAGCAAAAAGGTTATCCAGGATCTGAGGGGTGTACGGTAGTTCTTTACTTATGGCCCTCTGAATATTGAATTTCACACCAGTACATGTTTTTGAGGTGACCCCCCTCAAATTTAAAATTGCTGTAGCGTGAAAACGAAAAGAGGTACAGAGCTCAAATTTTCAGAATTTCAGTTTCTCATGAATATCTTTCAATACACCGAAAAAAGAAAGAAATCCATGAGGTGATGGTGTACTCGATTTGTTGAATTGGCATGGAATGACCCAATGCCTTTTAAGATGTTGCAATTATGCAACAGTATTTGAACGTATTCTGAATGATCAGAGTCATTCAAGCCTGATGTACACCAATTAATTACTGAACTTAATTGCTACATTTCATTCAACATGTTAATTTACTTGGCTATCTGACTCAATGGATTGGCCATGTGATATTTTTTGGATATTTGCAGCTGAAGTATCTGCATAATGTTGTCAACAAAGGTTTTTAGAGTTAGGGTCACTATCCAAGTTAGTTGACCATATCTCAATTTTGCTCAAGGTTAGGCTGTATTATCATTTTTCAGATGATTTCCATAGTAGTTCATCACAATTCTTACATTTGTATAAAAAAGGATTTTTTTCAGGTTTTGGGCAAAAAGTCACGTAAAATTGTATACCTATTATTAACAAGGGCTTTATGATCATTTTGTAGCTGTGCCATGACTGTCAATGACCTATTCATACCATACAAACGCTTCCCAATCCTATACAATGCCCCGCTCTGATCACTGTCAAATCTTCGTCCTCTTGAGATTTCAAACTTCAAAGCCCCGACTTCCCAGTGTTTGTCATTCAAGACTTGGTTATTCATTGGTGCCGCCGCTTCGAATGATGTTCCTATTTACGTGTAATGTTTCGTGCGTAAATCATATTTGTTGAAACATCAATGTAAAAGCCATGTATATGACTGAGTGAGTTTTTCACCAGGATTAATTCAGAATCATGTTTCCACAGAGATCTATCAACCGGTAGCTTGTTGACACTCCCATGTGGTGTTCATATGAGTTTGGTGCTCTGTGTGTGCTTTGCTAACAAAAATTGAACAGGGGGAAATTAAGATGTGAGACACAGAGTAGCAGTTCATCTTGACCTGCTATAGCATAAATAGAGGAAGGGATGCTGGAGTTGTTTTAATCTTGGAATTGCTCTCTGCCCCTTCCTTGAGACCAAACTATGACCCCATCACCCAACATGATTTCCCTTTTAGACAGCCAAACAAGCAAACCATTTTAAACCCCTGTCCTTTTCTCCCCCAACCATTTCTTTTCCCTGAGTGGACTGCTGGTGCATATTGGCTTTACTCTCCCAGTGTAGACCTTTTTAAAATCCAAAGTACGGTATTCCGGACTTGATAACCATATTAAGTATCCACTTTATAACAAAGGGTTATCACATGCAGTTGTGATATGCTAATTTCACCGTTGCTTAATGTGCATTACAAATAAGTGCTTAAAGGAATTTATTGGCATAATCTATCGGCACATATATAATGAAATATCCTAAATAAGACGTACCAGATGGTTTTCATTGTCATTGGAGTATTCGTTACAAAAAAATCCAGATTTATTCTCACAAATGTACAATGCTATTTGTGTACATTGTATTACAACACAACACCAAAACAGAAGTCAGCGAAATCTTTGTGAACTTTGGTGAGCACACAAAGGATGTGAGCGAAGTTCATGGCTTGTGACAGAATGATAGCTTAAATAATATACATGGCCACTTCCTAAAATCATCTACTGGTACAAAAATTAAAGCAACACTGGACACATTTTCAAAAAATATGAAATTTGTCAATTGCTCACAAATGATAGTCTAGGCCATTGGAAGAATATAGATATATTTCACATATAAAATACCTTAAAACAATAAGAGACTAAAGACATCCAGGTAATTTGTAGGCTAATTAAGTTTGCCATAACTTTAATCAACAAATGTGTGTACTACATGGGATATCATAAACTCATACTCAATGATTTTAAAACCACAAGGTCATAGACTGGTCAAACAGGATGCATGCCGTGGGAATCAACTCCGTCGTGTGTCCGGGCGGTAGCTGCTGTTACCACGACTCCGAGAACGGCTATTGCGGTGATCCACCTGGTGATCGTGGCTGCGATAGCGGCTCTTTCGGTGATCCTGGCGGCGGACCCGGCTCCCCGAGCGGCTCTTGCGGTGATTCCAGCAGCGGTCCCGGCTTCCGGAACGGCTCTTGCGGTGATCCCGGCGGCGGCCACGGCTTCCGGAACGGCTCTTGCGGTGATTCCGGCGGCGGTCACGGCTCCCAGAACGGCTCTTGCAGTGATCCTTGCGGTGATCTCGGTTCCCGGAGCGGCTCTTGCGGTGATCCCGGCGGCGGTCACGGCTCCCCGAGCGGCTCTTGCGGTGATCCGGGCGGCGGTCTCGGCTTCCCGAACGGCTTCCGCGGTGATCCCGGTATACCGACGGGGGAGAGCGGGATACTCGGCGGGCGGTACGGTACTCGGTCGGCTCCGGCGGTGAACCCGGCGGTGAGCAGGAACGGTGGTGGCTCCCCGAGTGGTCAGCACGGACGGGTGTACGGTGATGCGGCGGTGGAGAGTTGGTAGCTCGGCGGCTGGTCGGAGACGGTGAGCGGTAAGACTCCGGGGACCTCGGCACAGATGCGGCTCCCGACGGGCTGCTACCGGCGACACTGGGCTGCTGGCCGTCTTGGTCGGTGCGGACCCGTTTGTGTCCCGTAGAATCCCGGCTTGATCGGCGCTTGTGGAGTGATGTCACCATAGGAACCACGGAGCTTGATCCTGGGGGTTGTCTCCGTTGACCCGTGATTCCAGCTGGTCCATCCGTTGAGTGATGGGCGCCATTGCCTCCTGCAGTGCCCGCCGGAAGAACTCCACTGAGAACGGCGGTTGGTCTGTAATCAGGACTGTCTGGTCGGGTAAGGGTGATGCGGGAGTCTCCTTCTGCCGTTGCTGTTTCCTGGCAGCTTGGGCCTGACGGTCTTCTAGGTCTCCCCCCCCTGCTCCGGTGTCCAGCCCTCGTCCAATTCGCATGGTTCATCCCGGTGGCACGGGCGGTGTATGATGCACGTCGGATGCGGATCAGCAGGCGACAGGAAGTGTCCACATGTCGAACACTGTCTAAGCTTTGGCTTGGCCACTTCTTTCTCGGTCTCAGAGTCAGAATCCATGTCTTATCTGGAGGAAGACAAAAAAAGAGAACAAAAGTCGGTTAGGAACTTTAAGGAACCATAAGCAGGAGGTCTCTTCTAAGTACAACTAGCCTAGCATACAATTGCATCCATTCTAGCCCAAAACCACCGAGTTGAACCGGTAATGCCCGCTCAAAACGCGAAAAAACTCCTATAGAAAAGCACGTACTTCCGGTTTCGGGATATGTTGAAATATGGAATGAAATTTGTTATATCGAACCACCGATGTCTAGTTCGGAACCAAATGAGGTTAAGCGGTAAAATTTCGGTCGGTAAAAAAATCCAAAATGGCCGCTGGAAAAAGTGTCCCGGCCTAAAATTCCCCATAACGGTAAGGCTCGGCTGTGACAACGATAGTGGAGCCCCCGCAAATGGAGAAAAACGAAGAAAAACGCGGTTGAGTCCTAACTCCCATAGAAAAGCACATACTTCCGGTTTCGGGTCATGTTGAAATATGGAACGAAACTTGCCGTATCGCACCGGTGATGTTTAGTTCGGAACCAAATGAGTCTACGTGGTAAAAAATTCCACCAGTAAATAAAAATTTCCAAAATGCCGCTGAAAAAAGAGTCGCCAGTCTATGTATTCCCGTGAACGGTAATAACGGTAGTGGGGACCCCGATGATGGGAAGACCAATTAAGCGGACCGCAGACCCGTAATCTACGGAGGTCAGGGTATGGGGCTCAACACCGCCCCGGTTGCACAGGAAAGCAGATGGTGTACCACATGCCGCGAAAGTCGAGTCATGAACTTTCGACCCAGATGGCCGACTCTATACCTTAATGGCGCTGTACCAGTACCTCCGGTGGAATAGCGGGTGAAAGTTGACCGCGTGACCGCCGCCGGATCACCGCAAGAGCCGGTCCGGAAAAGCCGTGGCGCCGCCGGATCACCGCAAAGAGCCAGTTAAGGAAGCAGGGGAACGAAGCCGGAAATCAAAGCAAGAAGACGATGGGGAGGGCCACGGGTTGCCGCCAGGATCACCGAAAGAGCCGCTATCGCAGCCACGATCACCAGGGGGATCACACCAATAGCCGTTCTCGGTAGTCGTGGGAACAGCAGCTACCGCCCGAATCTCCGGAGGAGCCGCTCTTTGAGCGTGACCGCACACGTTAGCGCAAAGATAGGTCCGACGCAACGCGGGTCGACCTGTGACGACGGGTAAGCCGTGATCTTCAGGGCAGCCACCGACCCCACGACACCACAGCGAGTCCACCACGGCCAGCGCCGTCCGCATGGATGAAACTCGGGGTCCAGCGGGGTCCAGTCAAGGAACCTGAACCACCGAGCTTGCCTGAAGATTGGGTGTTCATGTGGGACCATCGGGACATGAACTCGCCAGCGTTCAAGCCAGCTTACTCATGCATGCCTTCCTCCTCAACCGCAGCAGTACCTTAGACGATCAGCCAGGAGGAACCTCACAGGGGATCTTTCAAGAGGCCATGATGAAACCGGCCATTAGTCCGGTGAGGTGTGGTAGAGAGGATCCACCACCTCGAGAAATTCTGACAGTAGGGGGAACCGTTCACCGTGGTACCAGAGGGAGCCTACGGATGCATCGGACTCCTTCCGCCCAGAAACCGCTCCGATTCCTGAGCCATACGGTGGCGGCTCCTCCTTAAGGCAGTAATAATGCTAGGAAGGGGCATCCCGATCCAATGGCCTGAATCCTCACCAGAGGTTGACGAACTGGGAGGAAGCCGGCTACAGGGGGTAACACAATCAGAGAAGCCGCGACCGTACGTCCCGCTTCTGTCTCACTTCAGGAGGGTTCTGCGACACGCTCACAGTCAAGAACCAGCCGGGCCCCCACCGCCTACAGTGGGTGAACGACCCTACAAGCACCACCAGATGCGAGAGGAAGAAGTACTTCGCCGGCACCCGTGACCAGAGAGAATGGCCCCACATGCTGTACGACGCGGGGACATGGGCCAATCCGGATCGACCACCCCCAGCGGGGATGGAGGGTGGGTCAAGTAACCACTCCCGTAAGGAACGTCCTCAACGGGTCGCACCTTGGAACCAGAGAGTGACGCCGAATTGGGAGCCTGGAGACCCTGGCCAGGGGATGTATGCGAGTAGCGAACGCATCCCTCCTCACCTTCGCCCACCTGATAATGGATGTCTAGACCCGCCAAAATCGCAGATGAGTGCGGAGAACAGGCAACGTTCACTATATACTCTCCGGGACCCTAACTGTTCTGCAACGGGGGTGGAACCCTTTGCAGGATAGCGCTTCAACTCGCCACTTGCGGAAGTAAAAACACCACCAACGATCTCAACCTCGAATCAGTGACAGTTCATGGAGACGCCTATAGGACCTGAACTCTTTGGGGGACAGTTCAAGCGCGTACATGAGGAGGGACATCGCTAACAAGAAGGCCACGGCAGCCCTAGGCGAAGTCTGAAGGAAAAGGAAAAGAAAGAAGGCGCCGGCTAGGCCAGGGGGCTCCCTGCAGCAGCAGCAGCGACAGCGGCGCACCGCAGATTTTTCGTAGTCAAGAGTCCCATCAGCAGGAGAACCAGCCTCAAGGGCAATAAAGGCCAAATCCTTCCAGAAAGGAAACAAGGAAAACCGACACGTTAAAGACGGCCGGCGGTGGGGCGGTGGTGGATACAACACAACAGCTGTTGACCCAGTGCAACTTGTCTCTTTCTTTGTAGAGCAATTTTAAAGCAATAGCGACACATAGGCAGAGGGTAGGGAACTTCGAACCGGTGGAGGACGGTGACTTTGGACGCATGGGTTCTACGCATATTTTTTATCCTTTTATAGGTTTATACAAGTCATATTCAATCCATCCACCACAGACTGCTCAACACACGACGAGAGACAGTGTTCCCACGGACGTGGACAGATGGCAAGCACTTCTCCAAGAGATCCGTCAGGGGGGTGTACCGTCCCCGGCAGTAGCATTCACCTCAACGTTTTTTCTCACCACAAGAAAAAGTCCGGCGAGTGGCGCACGATCCTCAACTTGAAGCCGCTCAACCAGTTGCATAAGGACCACGCCCTTCAAGAAGGGAGAGCCCTAGCAGCAGTTATCAAGGAGCTCACAAGGCTGGTGTGGGCATCCCATCCACTCTTAAAGGATGCTTACCCCACACTCCGAACACATCTTCACCAGGAAGGGGCTCAGTTTTATATCAATCTCGCACGTTCTACAAGTTCCAGTGCCTCCCGTTCGGCGGCTGCGACCACACCCCGCACGTTCACCAGGATAGTGCAGGTAGTAGCCAAGAGGCTCATCAGGCGAGAGGCACTAGTTCTTCGTAACCGGAGACTGGCTCCTGATAGCGCCTTCCAGAGAACAGTTCCAGCACTCCATAGCAGAGACAGGCCGAATAGTTTCCCACCTTGGGTTTGTGATCAACGACGCGAAGGCCAACCTCAACCCGTCACAGAGCATCGACTTTCTGGGGGCGGGCGACGCTGAATTCAAGCAGGGAATAGCGTCTCCGATCGTCGAGCGCATCGCAATCATTACGCAGGGCGCCAGGATCCTCATGGAACTCAGCAAAGCACCGGCATCTCTGTGGCTTCGACTACTGGGTCTCATAGCCAGCATGACAATGGTGGTAACGGACTGCAGACTCCGCAGGCGAGTACTACAGCTGCACGTTCTATCGCGGTCCAATATTCGCCGAGACCGTTTATGTCCCAGAGACCCATTCCGAACACCCCACACGTCAGAAGAGCAATAGCGTGGTGGTCTCAGCCGGGAAAATCTCCGCCCGGGTGAACCAGTCCTATCAAGACCCCCATCTTTCACTCTCACGACGGAGGGTCAAAGAAGCGCTGGGAGCCCATTTGTAGGAGGACATTCGCCTCTAGGGATGGGACAAAGAGGCTGGCCAAACACCACACATCAACACGTTGAGCTGTGGGCAGTCCATCTGGTGCTGAGACCGACTCTCCATCGAGTCAAGGGAAGTCAGTTCCTAGCCCAGTGTGACAACATGTCGGTCGTTCTCCCACATAAACAAGCAGGGAGGAACCAGGAGTCGCCCCCTGTGCCTACAGACAGTCAAGGCTTCTGGAGTGTGTCTCCGCATGGATCACCCTGACAGACGTTTTCACCCTCCCGGGGAAGACAACACACTGGCAGATGCCCATCGGGAAGGACATCCGGGAAGTCAGGACCATCGAGAGTCCGGGGATCATCGGTGGGGTGGACCTCAACCCCAAGCTATGCAGAGACGTCTTCAACAGGCTGGAACACCCCCACGTGGACCTGTCCGCAAATCGTCTCAATCCAAGCTCCCGACATAATGTTGTGGGCCGGGACCCAGCGGCCCTCACCCAGAGCAATCATGACAATGGAGTGGAACGGAGTCGCAGTATACGCCTTCCCTCCGATCAACCTAGTTCCTCGAGTTCTTATCAAGTTCACCAGGACAAGTAGCTGCCGCATGATTCTGGTTGCTTGTGCCCGAATTGGCCTTGACAACCGTGGTTCCAAGACTCCTGTCGGCTGTATGGACACCCGTTGATTTCTTCCAATGAGGCGCAAGGACCTGGTCAAGACTCCGGGGTCTCATAGGATGGAGAGCTCTGAAGGCGATCAACATGGACTGCATGGCCAGATTCGTCCAGTCCTCAGAGCAGCAGGCCTTTCGCTCCAAGCTGACCGTCTGGCGGGAGGGAGATGCAAGGAGACCTACAACAAGGACGACTAATAATCAGACTGGTGAAGTACTGGAACTGGTGCAAGGATCACCAAGTGGACCTCTGCGAGAAAAAATCTAAGGAAGTGGCGGACTTCCTGATGCAGTTGTTCAAAGCTGGAGCCCACCCATGCCAGTCAGACATTTTGGGCAGGAGTTGCCCCACGGCAGTAGGAGCCATCCATCTGGGGTTTTGCGGAGGCATAACCGTTTCTAACTCGCCAGCGCTTCACGATACCAGGGAATGCTACTCGACGGCCACCCTGAACGCTTCTCTAGTACCAGCATGGGACCGGCCAACAGTCCTCAGCATGTTAACAGTCATCATATGAGCTCTTCACCAGGAAATCTTTCGCGGACACACAAAGAAGACTCTCATCTGTGTCGCCGCAGCATCAGGCAGGAGAGTATCGGATATCATGCTCTGTCTACAGCAGAGAATCAACTCACCTTCACAGGGAACGCCGGCTCGCCTTCTTCCCGATCATATGCCAAGAATCAATCGCTCAGCTTCACCACAGCCGATAATCCTCCCAGATCTCCGATAAGCTTCAAGTTCCAGCGATGAAGGACCCTGTGTCCGTTAGAGTTAGGAGCCGTAAGTTTAACATAGCAAGAACTCAGCCCTATAGGGGGACTCGACGACCAGTCTCCTAACAACTCATAAGCCGTTTTGCCCGGCATCCAATGACGGATCCAGATGGATTGTGACCAGTCATAAAGGAGAGCCTAGCTAGTACGGAGACTCGTCTGGGGGGACGCACATAGGAGCTCACGACGTAAGATCTCCGCGGTGATTGGGCCTCTACCGGGGAGATTCTATCAAGATATCATGGAGCCAGGGAGGGCTGATCTTCTACATTCCAACAAGGGTTATCCTCCGAGATTGTCCTCGTACCAGGGTCACCGGCAGCTAGGATTCTGTCATCAGCTCCTAGTCATCACAGGCAGCGGTTCCACATCTCCCAGTCACCACAGCTCCCAGTAGCACTTTACCCACTGAAGTCGGTAGTGACATCTTTCTATTATTGTTTTGTTCAACCTTCTCGGCGAGAATAATATCACCATAGCTACGCTTGCCTTAAGGCCCGAGCACTCTGATATCGGGTTGACTCTACCAGTTGCAATCTGTGGCACTAAGTCAGGCTTGAATGGGACCGTACTAGGAGATGTAGTGATGCTACTCTCCCTGGGGAGAGTCATAGCACCATAATCTCTGTATACCTTACATTCAAGCCTGACGCTACCCCCTGTCCGGGCCGAACTGCGCCGCCCAGGAGGGGTCAAGGTGTTCGCTCTTTCGCCCGTGGAGTCAAACTGGTGGAAAGAGCATACCAAAAGGATCCAGAAGTCAGTGTTGCTAGATTATTGCCCCTGGCGCGTGCACACTCAGGGGTCGTCAAACTTTCCAGTGGGTATCGTAGGTATATTGCTAAATCGAGCGTAGAAAATGAAAGGCGTAAGTCAGGCTTGAATGGTAAGTATACGGAGATTATGGTGATATGACTCTCCCCCGGGGGAGAGGGGAATTACTAATAAAGGCTATCTACTGCAGACAGCAATGTGCATGTGTGCCTTAGATTTCAGTATTACTAGCAAAAGCTATCTACTGAAGACAGCAATGTGAATGTGTACCATATATTTCAATATTCCTAGTAAAGCTATGTACTGAAGATAGCAATGTGCATGTTGTACCATATATTTCCATATTACTAGCAAAAGCTATCTACTGAAGACAGCAATGTGAATGTGTACCATATATTTCCATATTACTAGCAAAAGCAATCTACTGAAGACAGCAATGTGCATGTGTACCATATATTTCAAATTACTAGCAAAAGCAATCTACTGAGGACAGCAATGTGAATGTGTACCATATATTTCCATATTACTAGCAATAGCTATTACTAAAGACAGCAATGTGCATGTGTACCTTATATTATAATAATACTTGTACAAGCTATCTACTGAAGACAGCAATGTCTATAATAAAACAGTGCCACCTCACAAAAAAATATCTCTAACTTAACTTGCTGAACAGACAATTAGGCAACTGTGCAAAAATCTCAAATATTTGGAAAATTGGGGACACTATTTAAAAAATGAGCTATTGCTTTAAAGGTGCTTGTTCCGATTTTATGTGTATTGTTTTCTAATTGATATGAGAGCATGACACTTGCTCATACACCCCATCAAGTACCGTGGGAAACAAACTTGCGGTTTTGATGGTAGACGCAATAATGCATGTTGCAAAGCCTATTCCAATACTGTGCTAATATTGATGTTAACCACTTAAACGGCATTTTTTTAAGATCAGGGGGGGGGGGGTAATGAAATGGTTTGAGGGCTCAAATTTCAGGAGGACAATGAGAAAAATACAGCCTTTCATCTGATATCAAAATCGATACTACTTCTGGGTAAATCAGGGGGTCCAAAGACGATCGGAACACGCACCTTTAAATAAGCCAAATAGCTATCTACTTAAGATGGCAATGATGCCTAAATACAGTAGTTTTAATTTCGCTCACCCTATAGGTATGAAAACAACATGCATGCCCACATGTTCCAATATTGAAAAGGTACATCAACCATCTAAGGAAGATAGCAATGTGTGTGTGTATCCTCAGGTATTTTTAAATACATATAAAAAATTACAGTAGACAGTTCATTATAGCCAAGCACAACTGCCAGAGAAGCAAAGTAAACGTGTGGCTACATATTTCAAAATCAAATAATTGCTACAGCTATCCACTGAAGATTCAATAGTGAATAAGGAATTGAATAGTATAGTATTTTGACCTCTCTCTACATACTGATGAATTAAAGGCAATTATATTTCTGTAAAAATGATGTCCATTTGGGATTTGCCTATCACACTAGTAGGCCATGCATATTGACTTAAGGTAACAGTGTTTAATCATGCATGCTCAAAGAAGGCATATCGAAACCCATGTGTAAAAGCTGCATCAAGGTTGAGAAATTAATAGAGACTTCCTATTCTGCTCAGAGTAAAATTACTCAAGAAATATTTTGTCTTTTTTGGAAGAGACTTGGGCCACCAGGGACAATAAAAACAAATTTGTTATTATCTGAACTAAATGAGAATGATGTTTGGATAACTATAAAACAATACCAGACATCAGGCCTACCAAGTCTAGGTCAGATATTTTTTTTCAATTCAGTAAAAACATGGTAATTAAAGAGACACTGGCACATTTGAAAAATAGCACACCCTCAAGAATTTTTAAGAAATTGATATTATTTCCATTGTTGTAAAGTTTTTATATACATCAGCCCTCACCTGAAATGATTAAGTCCAAATTAGCGCCCTATGGGTAAACAAAACAATTTTATAATAAATCAATACGGAGTAATTTTATTTTGCAGATGATTAAAATGGTGTTGAACACAATAAAACATACCCTGGAGTTGATTCCCATTGCATCCACCCTGTTTGACCGGTCTGTGACCTTTGTAGTTTTAATATCAGTGAGTACGAGTCTGCATGTGATGTTCATGTAGTAAAGACATTTGTTGATTAAAGTTATGGCAAACTTTAAAATTGGCCTACAATTACCTGGATGTCTTTAGCCTCTTTTTAATGCCCTTATCTGTTTGGGGGTATTTTAATTTCATGTGTAAAAATATATCTGTGTTCTTCCAATGGCTCGGACTATCATTGGAGGGAAATTGAAGAAAATGGGATATACACATATTATAAGATTCACTCTTTATGTTAAAGGAACAATAATAATATTAGGGCAAGAAGTTTGTTTCAGGAAGACCGCTTGCTGCGCATTTGTATTTAAAAACTGGTTGTTTAGCGCATTATTTTTTTGCTGACTTGAAAGATCTTTTCTTAAAAGTTTCAGAAAAAAGAAAAAAATGAAAAATTGGGCCCCAAAACAATTAAAAAGTGGGGGTCAAAAATGCAATTAAAAAAAAATCCCACATTTTGCATCACATTTCTAAAGAAAAAAACCAAATGTTTGCATTTGCATTTTTCACATATCTTCAACACAGGCTCTCACAGCAAGCAAACAACTGGAAATAAAAATTGTAAAAGGCTTGCCACATATGATTAAACAACATCATTGAGCTTGTTTTGGTATAAGATGTTGGGTTTCGTGTGCAAGGTTGATATTTGCTTTTACTTTTAACCTAAGCTGACCAAATTCCATTTCGTCAAACCTTTTTGGGCTATTTAACTCGTCTGCTGCGTGGTTTAAATTAGACTGTTGGTGCTTCTTTAACGTACATAAAGACCCTGTGGACAGTCCTTTATCTGAGGAATTGAGGTGAAATTTTTCCTGTGGTGTTGTCATACATGGTGATCATTATCAAATGGTTGTTCAGGAGTGAAGTGAGATGTTTGTGACCAGTAGTACTTTACAGTTAGGTCCATATGCCAACTAAAGCTTAAGGTCTGATGCACAAAAAAAATTAGACAGGTTTAAAATTTATTACCTGGTTCAAACCTAATTTGTCCAAAATTGACAGTTATTTACATTTTCTTTATAATTTAGTAAATAAATTTGTAAAGATTAAAAGCACATTTCAAAAATAAATACAAAATTATTTCATGTCAACGCTAAAGGGAAAATGTCTTTTGTGCGTTGGACCTAAGCCTGGGTCTAAAGTTAGACGTGTAATTTAGTCCCACCAGAAAAAAAAAACAATTTCTTGCATGGGATATGCAGTATCAGATTTATTGGAATTTTTATGTTGTCTTTGAATTTACTAGTTACTTTATGAAGAAAAGCAAAATGATGTGAATAATGTAAAATTGGCAAACTAATTTTGACTTGACCAGGTTCCACTTTGAACCTAGTCTAACTTTTTGTTTGTAGGGACCTAAAAGTTTTTTGTGTGTAATGTGGATTAGGCCACTGTCTGTGGTTTAGTGTTAGGATTTTTGTTAATTTTTAAGTATATTGTAAACCACTTAGAGTATGATCCAGGTTGGCCACCAAAGTGAGATAGCAATGTGGATTGCTTAAAGTGGTGCTGGCTAATCTTAACACCTCCAAACCGTTTTGCTTAAATTCTTATTAATCCTAGTTTATTTTTTTCGTAACTAGAACGAAATTAATGGTTTGCCTAATCATTTAATGGGCTCATAATGTAACTTCAGATGAAAAACACTTCTAAAATAATGGGTAAGGTTGTCATTATTTTGAACATTTTTTTCCAACTCGGAAAGCCCATTTATTTGCTGTTGTAAATTGAAGAGCCCTTTCTCAATTCGATTTTTAACCTACACTTTTTACCCCTAATTTACAGAACTATGAACTCATAAATGTCAATGAACGCAGTACTTAGTTTTATTGGTCAAATAACATTGTTGGATATAGCACTATGACAAGCATGTGAATTAAGACAAGAATTTTAATTATGATCTATCATGTGTGTGTGTATAGGCTAATTTTGCACTGGATAAGGTCATGTCCCTTTAATTAAAGTGCATTTGAATTTTTGTTGTGGGATGGTGTGAGGATGTGGGCATCTACTGAAGACAGCACTGTGTAGTGTTACCCATAATTTTAATAATTAATAGCAAAAGCCTATCTCCTACCTTTTTTTTAACAAATACATTTTAAAAAGTTGCATAATTTTTTTTGTCTTCCAAAGCATCAGCTTTAAGAAAACAACTTTTTTTTTTGCATTATCTCTGAGAAAGCAATTGCAGTGTTACCATTAGATTTCAATATAATAGTAAAGCTATGCTGAAGACGCAATGTAAATGGTACATAGATTTCAATATACTAGTTAAAGCTAATCTGCTGAAGACAAGCAATGGGCATGTGTAACCATAGATTTCAATCTTACTAGAAAAAGCTATCGACTGAAGACAGCAATGTTGCATGTTACCATAGATTTCAATATTAAATCGCAAAAGCTATCTAATGAAGACAGCACGTGCATGGTTACCATATATTTCAATATTAAATAGCAAAAGCTACTATGAAGACAGCAATGCTGCATGTGTACCCTATAGTTCAATATTGAAATAGACAAGTATTACTGAGACAGCAATGTGCATGTGTCCCATATATTTCAATATTAAATAGCAAAAGCTATCTACTGAAGACAGCAATGTGGAATTGTGTACCATATTTTCAATATTTACTAACAAAGATCTACTGAAGGACAGCAATGTTCATGCACACCAAGATTTTAGTATATACCTAGTAAAAGCTATCTACTGAAGACGCAATGTGCCATGTGTGCATATATATTTCAATATACTAGTTAAAAGCTATCTACTGAAGACGCAATGTGCATGTGTACCATATATTTCAATATTACTAGCAAAAGCTATTTACTGAAGGCAGCAATGTGCTTGTGTACCATATCTTTCTATATACTAGAAAAAGCTATCTACTGACGCCAGCAAGGTGCATGTGTACCATATATTTAAATATTACTAGTCAAGCTATCTGCTGAAGAAAGCAATGTGCATGTGTACCAATATTCAAAATTACTAGCAAAAGCTATCTACTGAAGACAGCACTTGCATGTGTACCATATATTCAAATTACTAGTAAAAGCTATTGTGAAGACAGCAATGTGCCCCCCTCCCATGTGTACCATATTATTTCAATATTACTAGCAAAAGATAATTCTACTGAAGACAGCAATGTGCAGTGTACCATATATTTCAATATTACTAGTAAAAGCTATCTACGATGACAGCAGTGTGCATGTGTACCATATATCAATATTATATCTCAAAGGACAGCATGTGCATGTGTAATTCTGTTAATGACGTCTCGTAGACGTCCTACGTTCAGAAATACCTTCAACACAATAAATGAGCCTGTGCACAAATGTCTAAATGTATATATATAAACAGTTTTAATGATCTTTACTTGATTTGTTC
>JAMKCH010005518.1:0-43058 GCA_023653785.1 Ophioderma brevispina
ACCTTTAACCGGCATGAACCCACATTCCCCTCTTTTTGGTTGGCAAATGTCGACATTTTAAAAACAGCAATTCTTTCGGAACGGTCATGGCAACATTGTTTTCATATTGTTCAAATAAAAATCAAAGCCTTGGATTATAGCATGTCGGCCAAATCTATTACCTGACAATAGTTCATCGCATTCATATTAATCAACTCAAGGTCAACATATTACTAATTACTAGCCACTAGGAACCCCAAGAAATCCTGGCTCTCTGGATGCATGATGCATGCTTGGCCGTTGGGAAACTTTTATCTCTATTAAAGTAGAACGCTTTCCACTCCTGGAGCTGTGAAGAGAGGTGGGAGTACCGTGCACTTCACCACACTATATGTGAGTAATTCTTCTGAATGGTAAGCCGTTACCATCATTAATCTTTCATGAGGAAGCGATTTATACTAAATACATGGTAACTTTGGTAAAAGCTTGAGAAAAAAAATTGGCTGCATGGGGAGCCCGATGGAGAGGATTGTGTCAAGTTTCACTATCATCGATAATTTCTTCCCCTTTCATTTTTCAGTTTGTGCCAGGTGTATTCTAACTTACTATACACAGATTCCTCTAATATGGGTCAGTCAGATTAATTAACATCATTTTATTTTGTTTGATGAAAATGTTATGAAAGAAATTTATAAGATGCTGGCATTTTCTTAGATGGGGTCCCAAAAATGTTGGTCATAAGTTTTTTTGACATAATTTAAGACTCAAATGGGAGGGGTCGATGGGTTAAGAGTTAAGAATATTATAGAAGAGGGCAGGAAGGTTAGAGATGAGCGAAAAAGAGATGATATAGAATTTGGAAAAAAGTGGGAGTATGTAAGGAGGTCAGAAGGAAATGAGACGAGTGGTAGTCAGACATAAGGAGAGCGAGGTGGGCTTTTTCAAACATTTACTACCTTTCTCCTCCTCAAATGGATATACAAAATATTGCCAATAGTCCTGGATATTTTTAAGTACATCTCAGATTTAAACATTTGGAGGCCAAATGTTAAAAGGCACCATCAGAAAAACACAAAAATCACAGAAATCATGAACCCAAATCATCCAATAAGAAAATCACAAAAAATCATCCAAATCAGATTTTTTGGCATATCTGTAACAGGTATAGCTATCGACATACCCTGCAAACATTAAAACTGAAAGAAACCTAATTAAGACAAAATGGATATTTTTATATTTTAGTCATAACTGTCCGTACGGACACTTACTACACTAATAGAGAGGAGATCATTTCTTTAACACTGCCTGTTTTCTTGGTTCTTCCTTTTTGTCATTTTTCACTGAAAACGAAAATTATAAATTCTACAAACTTAATCTTTCACTTTTATACCACGCTTCAAACTTTGAGTACTTATACTCTTTTGGATAGAACACTGATCGTGCCTTTACTATATACAGGAGATGTCATAAAATTAGACTGTTAACAATAGAGGGTCAAAAACTGACTGTTGGCAATCAGCTATATTTGAGAGCGTCCAAAAAATAACCTTCTTAGGCATTTTTCCATCCAACTAAGGCAAATCCCCACCTCCATTTCCCTTTTGAAGTTTGCACTGTCAAAGTTTGATGCATTCCTGCATCAAACTCATGCAAAATAGTCCAAATTTGGGTGCATATTACATTAATAAGTCATCCATCTACACAGCACGCCTTTTCTCCACACATCCTACATTTACAGAGCGTCTATTTAGGTGTATCTTGACTCCTCCCAGTCCTGATGAACAGCTAATTGGGATGATCAGAGGCATAGCGAGCTGACAGGGTAACTTTTCAGAGGTAGAGTAATCAGTCAAACTTACCTCACATGGCCGGGCTGTATAGGTGTGATAGCAATGATTTAATTTTGAAGTCCTGAGTGATGAATCGTTTATAAACTTACAGTTTTAAGTATCACTATACAGGGTGACGCCAATAAAAACTTTACCCAAAATGAAAAGTGGATATTTTTCCACTTTTTTTTAATTTGATATCTGTGGATTTTATTTTATCATAAAGAATGGGTAATTGACTCGTCGCCTAAAAAAAATGTCAAAAATTTTGGTTTATGGTCTGCAAGATATTGGTCCTTACCACACATAGCAGCAAACATACTTTTCCACGGTAGCGCATATATCTAAGGCATGGAAATCCCCATGCCCCAAATCAAGGCAGGATCTTGTCCTACCCCCCTGCCCTACACAAGACATAAACTGGTATAAACACACTGCATGCTATGATTTCACGAGTTTGGCATTTGGTTTTGGAAATTGCCAAACAATTTATGTGTACTTATCATTCCAGTAGGACCCAATCTGCTCGATTTGGGCATTGGGGATTTCCATGTCCTAAAAAAAGATCTGTTTTTGCTGACTTATGGTTCAGTGGACCATATCTTGATAACCACTCAACCAAAATGAACATTTTTTTTCAGGCAAGATGCTCAATTACCCATTCCTTATATAAAATAAAATCCACAGATATCAAATTAAAAAGTGGAAAAATATCATTTCATTTTGGTAAAGTTTTTATTGGTCACCCTGTAGAGAAGCCATTTTTAAATTCACAACAAATGCCTGTTTGAAATAGTACAATTTTGGCCACCCAAAGATCTTTAAGTTTCTCATTTGTTCCAAGGGGTGTCTTACATAAGCTTTAATTTCTCTCAATATCCGCCAAACAGCACATTCCAACAAAGCCAAGACAACACCAACAAAGCAACCAGACAAACAAACAAGGTCAAGAAAATGACATAACCATTGCCAATCAGTGGCGTAACCAGCTTTTGTTCAGGTGGGGGGGCAAGGGGGCACATACATTTTCAGGCGGGGGTCAAGCACATATTAAAATATGTTAGTATAGTATAGGCCTATTTAAATCATAATTTTTCAGCTCCTGCCTGGGTACCCACTGGCCGGCCAGGGATGAGGAACCCATTACAGAACCTCCCCCCCACCCCTTTTATATAAATTTGCTGACTTTCTTTTTAGAATGCCCCTTATCCTTTTCCCCAATCCACCCAAAATTGAAATATCTTAGGTGGTGTGTTCTATTGGGACCATTTACCGGAAAAAAAGACGGATAAGGGATTAAATGATGCTCAATAGAAACTGACCTCCCACCCCCCCCCCCCCCCAAGTAACCCCCCCCCCCTCACTTTTTACCGGTAAATCAACCCGGCAAAAATTTCCTTCTCGAGGAAGAAATAGCGGCGTCGCTTACCGGTACACGCCAATAGAAACACACTCCGTTCCGCGACAGTGCGCATACCGCAAGGAAGCGGAAAATGATAATGCCGCGTGATTACAATCGATGATAGGCCCTACGAGTGGACGTGTAGACTAGAGAGATATGGCCAGGATTCCGGTCAATGCCTCCTCCGATCTTACGTACATCGCCTCTCGCCGGAGTGTACAATTCCATGTACCTTCGAATCCTCTCTGACGTTCCGAACATTTAACCCATTAACCTATCATTTGCCTCTGAATTTTGACTGTAAAAATGTCACAATCGACATCATCCTACTATCACAGGTCCCGTCCATATTTTTGGTTGCAAAGATCAAACCACAATGCTTTGCATTGACCCCTCGTTGTAACGACCTTTTTGCCGGCAAATTTTACAGTGTGGAGTGAAATCGCCAGCAGCCAGGGAGTATTTACCGGTAAAACACGCTCAATAAAACCTGACCGTTTCCACCTTTTCCTTGCTCTTTCCCTGTAGAGAATTTACCGGTAAAATGTCTGGAATCTCAATAGAACACGCTTTAAGAGTCGCTATTCCAATTATAATGTTGTGACCATCTATCTCTATTTGCAGTTTTTTTTTAAAGTGCACTTTTTACCTTATTCCGACTTAACAAATTTAGAAAGTGCAAAGTTTCGCACCACCCACTGAGCAGTCATATTAGCTGGGACCCACAAAGTGTGAACTATTTCTTGATTTAAATTAGAACTAAAGTGAAAAAAAGAACATGGAAAACTCCGCACTCACAGGCCATGAAAAGTGGGGTTTTGAAAAAAAAAGCTGAAAGGGTTTATAATGTAATTACGAACGGGACAGTGGCCGCTAACCGCGCGAGCGTCTTGCAGCGAAGGCGCCTAGCGTATGAGTCCAGGGTCCCGCCTTAGGCCCCTGGTGGTCGGGGCTCTACAGCCTGTAATTACAATATCGTACAGTGAAGGCCAATTTGGGCATATAGATGTTTTTTGAAAGAAATGACATGAAGTTTAAATGTAACAGTCTAAACTTTAAAGGCTCGTAACTTGAAAACTAAGCAACCTATGCCCAATGAACTGCATCATGAGATAGAGCTCTTTAAAATACAGCTTCCAGAAAAAATGGACAGAGCTCTGCCGTCGAACAGCCCCATTTAATTTAAGGAACTGTACAGTAAACTAAGATCCATATTTATGGAGATTTTTTTTTTAATATTTACTCAAAAGAAAAAAGTCTAAATTTTAAGGGATCATATCATCTTGAAAAACTGAGCCAATCTACATGCAACTGCATCATAAAGCTTTTAATTAAATTAATCTTCCTGAATAAAATGGATGGAGTTCTGCCATCTAAAGTCCCTCCATTTAAGAACTTCCAGTATGAACAGGTCATATGGAAAATATTGTTTACTACGTAGGCACATTACAAATGAACCTTAAGTCTAACTTGAAAGGCTCATAACTTAAACGTAGCTACCTATGTCACTATGGAAGTACATCATGAGATATAGCTCTTTAAAATACAGCTTTTCCAGAAAAAATGGACAGAGTCCGCCGTCTACAGCCCCATTTAGGAACTGTCATGGGAACTAGTCCATATAGAAACATTTTTTAAATGCCGCAAAAAGTATAACAGTCTAACCTTTCAAAGCTTGAAAACTTTACAACAAAACCCTATAACAATTCATTGGTTGTAGGTCTATCCCTGTGTGGCACCATTAAGTTAACTTGTTAAAATACCTCGAAGACTTTAGCATACAGCATTAATGGTTCAAAAATCAAAATATTAATGTGGGCGAACCATCCGAAAGTCGGGAGAAACAAGTCGGAAACCATTTTAACATACTTTATATTTAAAATATTTCAAAAAGCATCTATGTTCTTTTATTCACTTAGAAAAGGATGTCCCCTCTTTCCTGAGCTTACTGTTCTGTATTTACTTGATTTTCATGACTTTTTAACACTTATATTTTTATTTTAGGTACGCGACCATTTCTGATTTTATTTTAGACAATTACCGGGGCAAACGTACGTCCGTATTTCGCATCATTTTCTCGGAACGAAATACGGAAAATCCGTACTATTTGGCATGTCTGAATATCCGCAATTTTTCCGATTTTTGGCTTGTTTTCTTTTAGCTATAAATGCGGATTTAAGAGGAAAAAATATCAACCAGGCAAAGACAAAAAAAGCGGAAATCCGCGGAAACTCGGAGAATTTTCATGCCTGCACTCATGACCATTCACAACATTTACATTCAGGTTTCAAACACAAAACAACAAAATAATTATGGCATCATAAATAACAGCATACACTTCAAAGTCATTATTTGCAACTAAACAAAAAATTCACTTTCAACAAAACTACTGTATCCAAAGTATTATGTTAATGTATCAAACAAAACAATCAAAACTCTTGGAGTTAGTTATTAATAGCAATGAAGTTGAAAGTTATGTTATTAATAGCATGCATGTGGAAATGAAGCAGTACTGCATATAAAAGTTTGCATAAAATCCAAACTATTCAAAAATTTAATAATTACACGACAATCAATCTGGCAACAGCATGAAATACACTCATACATTCTGATAAAAAGCATGAACTGCAGCAGATCCATGGCATTGTAATGTTGGTCTGGAAGCTTCTCTGTCTGTGTAAAAATATATTCTTAAGAAAATCTATACTAAAACTATGTTCTATCTAGCCTAATAGCTACACCTACGAGAAACAAATCTATAATGAACTATTACATATGTTTAGTTATGTAAGTTTTGCCCAAGAAATATGTCTGTTCTGTTTGATTTTGGTTCATCCCATAGTGTGTATACGCCCAGGGAGTAATTTTTTTTTTTTAAAAGGGGTAGCCACCGTTATTGTTTCCTACAAACGCCCCGGGGCGCGGTCAAATTTTTCAAAAGGGCAGGCGTTTATTACAGTCAAAAATGGAAAGTAAAAAAAAAATCCCGCAAAAATAGCCTTACTTCAACACGCTTATTTTGCGTCCCAGTTCCCGTCACCCCAAGCAAAATGACCTTACACACGCTTATTTCACACTGAATACCATAATAATATAATACAAACGAATGAGCAGGGGAACGCTGTTTTTCGCACCTCCCAGTCAAAGTTTCCATACTATTAAACTCTTACAAACCTGTGCACAACAGCGATTATGATACGGATTACACAGTATCCCAGGCCATTAAAATATCATAGTGATTTAGGTAAGCTAACCTCATTTTTCACTTGAATTGTTTTTTAAAAATTCGTGGGGGGCATTTATTGAGGCCAGGGCAATTTATTAGCGTAATCAACACGGTATTTATGTTTAAGAAAATGTCTGATTTTTCAATATATGTCCCATTGGCAAATCTATAGTCATGAATACACTCGACATTGCTACCCAAGCACAAAGAGAATCAATGTTTTAACAATCTCAACAACAACAATGGCTGCATCCACAGCGTGTAACAAAAGTAACATACCTGTCCAACTAGAGGGTGTTTTGAGTCAATCCCACAATGCCACCAGTTTGGGAAATTCACACCTCAATAGGGTCCTGGGTCACCATAAAAATCCTATTCTTAACACATAAAACCCACTTTAATGCTTATTTTAGCCCACAAAGCGTTAGTACTTAGGGAATTTTGCATGATTTAAATGGCTTTGTGGTCTTATTCCCTAAGTACTGAATGTGTTTAAGGTAGTACTTAATAAGGCACCTTGCTATGCATCATGGGCTTGATTCAAACACCCGCTGTGCCATGTCCACTAAAATGATTTATGAATTGACCTGTTTGTCCAACAACATACTCACTAAACTTTCTCTACATTCTACACAACGATTATTATGACTACTCTATTACCTTAGACATACATAACAAATTTCAAAATTGTCAGAAATCATTCCCTTCAATGCTTAGTTTTAGGGTGATTAGAAGTTTATTAAAAAGACATATATTGACTAATTCAAGGACATGAAACAAGCAATACAAATTTCCATGAATTAGCAGAAACAAAGCCCAATAAAACATTTTCCATGAATTACAAAAATGGTTATAGTCAAAAACATTGAAAGCTGGATAATTTCAGGCTAAAAGATAAAGAGAAAAAGTTACAAGCAACATAGTTAGTTTTCCCAATGACCATACCATTTTCCCTATCTGATTGGTGATCATTCCATCACAGCCAACAAATCAGAGCAGAGCATTCAAATGAGTGAATTTAAGTGTCATTAACATGCATTGACAAGCAGCAGCAAGTGAAGAGGCCCTGGCATGTGGTCAAAGATAGGCGGTGGTGGGACAACAGTTGTTGAATCCAGACCTCATGCAGTATCCCAATAAAGACGAATGTATACGAGAAAGCAATCGCCCACGTGGTCTAACCCGTTCAGTTACCGGTTATACTTCGATTCGTGGCAGTTGGTGCCTGTCACCCTGCCCTTCCTCGCCTTTGGTCCTTTGGGCCTCACCTCATCCCACCTTTTCCCTGCTATGGCACTTGACATCGTCATTGTGTAATTCCCTTTGATGTATTGGGAAGGCTGTGTTGCAGTTGATCTCTGACAACATTGACAAGGTAAACACCCGCCATAATTTGGCAAAAATGGGGCTTATGCTTTCATAGTCTCGGCATCAATTTTAAAACATTTCCTGTCTATTATATGAGAAAGCTAAGGTCTACCAATGAGATACTTACAAAATTGCAAAATGGGGTAAAAACGCAGATTTGTTGAAACCTGTACATATGACAGTTGTTAACTGTGGAGTATGACCTGGGACTTCTTTGTAGGAAATGGGGAAGTGAATATACTTTATATACTGCTGTTATTTGTGCATACCAGTTGGCAAATCCCCAGAACACATTTCAACATATAAATGATAATATTTATGTATCAGCATATGACGGTTAATAAACAGTATATGATGCTAAGTATGCAGCTTGAACTATTTTGAGTCATCAGCACTTGTATATTTGTAATCTTATTTTGTTTGGAAATAGATAATCTTGTGGCAGCTTTTACTTGATTGATGCATTTTGAATCTTGCATCTCAAGACCTTCTGGGATTTGCAAATAAATAATTTAAGTAGGAAGCTACTATTCTAACTCCTCACAAAACATAATGCGTAGTCCACAAACATTCTATCTCACACAAAATGGGCCTGGTCCTCTAGTTCCAGAATCACCCTCGGTGAAATTAGACCCCCCCCCCCCAAAAAAAAAAAGATGTAGAAAAACAGGTTTAACTTTTAGCCCCAAAATGTGCATAATGGCCTCTAGGTTTCCAGAATACCTTTAACAATCTAATATAAAGTAAGGACAATTTCATCGTTACTTAATATACCGTATCATGGGTGACATCAGATAGGCACTATTAGATGAAACTGCAAGATATGCCAACACTTCATGTGTGATTTATCAATAAAATGAAGGTGTGTGTGCCCCCGTCACACCTTCATGTCTCTTAAGGGGGGGGTACTCCATCCATTTAAACACTCTTGCTAATTTTTTTATTATGAGCAGTGGCGGATCCAGGATTGAAAAAACGTCTAAATTACCAGGGGGCTGAAAGGCTAAACTTATCAAAATGGATTGATGTTGCAAGATTTTGCAGAAATGACCGGGGAGAGGATGGCACCGCCTCTCCCTAGATCGCGCGGCCTCCTGATGAGGGTAAATATGATCAATTTTAACCTTTCAACCCCCGCTAGATTCTGTAGGTTTAACCAGGTTAAAGTCAGTGGCTTTTACCAATTTGTATGTTTAAACTCATTTGAATGCATTTTTTTCAAAATAATTGTTCATTATAATGAGAGTTTGAATTTTTTGGCAGAGAAACTATCTCCGAGAGTGAAGAAGGTTAAAGCATTAATTGTAGGAAATTAGTGGCTATAACCCCCCAAATCAATATAAAATCAGATTTACAAAAACGAAATGATTCAATTGAAAAACTTTGTTCTTTAAAGAGTAGTAGGATTCAGTGTAAATCTTTCAGAATTATAAAAAAGGCCTGATAAATTTCTTGTTTTCTTTTATTTAAAAAAATACCCTAATTATGAAGTAAATCTTTTTAGGCCAAAAAGTAACGGACCTAGTATCCGAAATCAGGAGCTAAACCAAATTATCTAAAATCTCGTGTTAGATTTATGTTAATAAAAGTTTAATATTTGAGGGAGAGATAGAAACTACAGGAACTTTCTTAAAAATAGACCACTAACTTTAAAATCTTAACAAGAACATTTTAAATTGATTTCTTCAAAAACAACTATTGTCAAGATTGAAGGTGAAGTTCTTTCTTCAAATGGTTAAGATTGGCATTCTAGTATTTCTAGAATAAATGACATTATTTTTGACCAGTACTAATATTACCTACACACGACCTCATAGAAATAAACATGTATTATTCAAAATTTTGAAACCATTAAAATGAAAACTAAATTTAAGATATTGAGGAAAAATATACAAAACTATAGGTTTCAAATTTCAGCAAGTTGTCAAATTTTATCATTTGTCAAAGTGCTAAAAATCATGTTTCTTGTGGGAAATTGACACCATTAAATTTGAATATCTCAAAATACGCATTTTTTGAAAAAAAAGAAAAAAAAATGGTTTACATCTTTTGGGCACTATAACCCCACATTCATTAAATTTTCAAAAAAATCTTACCCCAGACACCATAGCCAATAAAACTACGTAAGTCAGCGGGTTGGCTGAACATTGCTTGAAAAACAGCACTTGTTCTACGCAATTGTTGTGACAATAACGGAATGGCCAACGCAAAAACATCACCTGGTATATGGCTTGTCCGTCTCTATCTACTGGATTTGGTTTTGTTATTGATCTATGTACAGTAAAAAAATGCAATCAATTCTAGTTCAAGTGAGCATGTATTACATAGCTCTGGCTTTCAGTTTGATGGAATCATGTTCAAAGTGTGCTGGTTATTAAAACACTCAATCTGATGCTGACTCTTAAATTACCGTAGGGAATATATTACATTTGAGCAGAGTTGCAACCATTAATCAGCTGAGAATTTAGTTAGACATTATTTTAAAACACAATTTTACTTATTACCGATTGCTTAAAATTACCCGAAAAAATTAACTTCAATTGGCTTAACCAGCTCTGCAGGATTTAATTCATATCGATCAGAAAAACCAAACTAAACTAAATTTAATTTTGTCCAACTTGAAAATGTCTTCTTTTTGCTTATTTCTTTTTAAGTTATTTCACTTTTTTTCCAACATTGAATGGACCCACTCTGATGTTATTAGTTCAGTCTTCCTCCGTGCCATTAGCACTAATGAGGGCTCTGCATTTGACAGTATATAAGTAATGTTAACATGGAACAAGTATTTAATGAATTAACCTTACTGTTGATGGCTTAATTTACTCAATGATGACATGGAGAACAGTTAGAGATATCAGAGCGGCGTTTTCCAGAAGAAAAAGGACGTGCTCAATATTTGTAGTGCCCTAGGGGTCATGTCATCCAGAAACTAGTGCCAACCCTTTTATTCCACACCACTTGAAAGGGTTGCATACGAGAGATTTCACATATCAGGTGTCCCCTAAAAACTAAAGTTGTACTGAATTTTGCCTTGATGTAAGCTTTTCCATCAAGAAGTAGCCCTATCTGAAAGCATTAAGCTGAGACATGGTTCTTTGGTACAAAATAATCTTTCTAATTTCTTAGAGGAGCCAAATACGAAATTCAGCCTATGTTTATATTGAAATATAAAGGCAAATCAAAATCACCTAATTTTTTTTAAATCAATAGTGAAAAAAACACTTGAAGCATTTGTCAAAGACGCTTCCAGCGTCAATGTCGCTGGGAGCGTCGGAGGATCAGTTGAATCAAGTTCAAACTGGCTTATCAAGTCACCTTGGCATGCTAGCGACTTATTGATTAAATATCGGCAGTCACTTTCCATCAGCGACGGAAGTGATGTCATAAAAAAACGCTACGCTCCTTGCCGATGCTAGTATATATCATGGGCAAATTGTGGCCCACATGATGTTCTGTTTATGTTGCTTGCAGTCAAAAATTGCAATTTGTTGGCTTTCACCATAATGTGACAACTTGTTTTCCACATCACAGTTCCCCGCCACACCAAGTTGGTACACCTTGCCCCACGCTTCTCATTACCCTATGTCCCATTACACGATACACAATAAAACCATGTGCAATTTTAAACACTTTGCTTATGGCTTATTAGTACAGCATGAAACCTGTGATTGGTTGGTAAGACGTGTAAACTTGACAGGGATTTCAGAGTGCAGATTACAGGCGTTCACTCTAGCCAGTCTGTGTAGCTAGTTGTTTAGGGTTTAGGAAATGTTTTAGCTTTTTCCTGATTTTTTAAAAGTGCTTGTTCCGATTTTGTCTACATATTCTCTACAGATTGGAGCCCGACACTTTGTAATGGCTGATAACCCAATTACCGAGGGAAAACAATCTTGCGGTTTTATGCTAGACGCGATTCATGCACAGGTGCAAACACCCCTATTCACTTACTGTGCTAATATGAGGCTAACCATTAAAGCGGTCCAGGAAATTGAGATTATCAAACCTAGTCCAAATATGGATTTGAATTTAGTTTCCGCCACCACTAAAATTCGGCACCTTAACATGCGGTTTATTTCGTTAACATGGTCAAATTCGTAGCTGTGGCAGATACTAAATCTTCCCCAAAATCTTGAAGGTGGATTCCATTTCAATATAAACAGGCCCACCAAAAAAAAGAATACACTACCAGTGACATCATTAGTGAACTATTGATTTTCAGTCAGTGCATTGAATATATTCACACTGACACGAGACGGAATGTTCTATTACTCTCGAAAAATCAATAGGAACTAATGATGTCATCACCAACCAAATATCGAATGGCTTATCACCCCTCCTTGGAGGACTTGACACACAAACCCTCTTTTGCATTTCCGGGGACCTTTAAAACGGCCAGTTTTTCAACAGTATTTTGGGAAGAATGGATTGGAAGCCGAAAATTTCATGAGGACAATGAAAAGAAAAATACGGCCTTTATCTGATAGAAATTGAGACTACTTCCGGTTAAATCGGGGGGGGGGGGGGGGGGGGACATTTCATTTAGAACTTAAGAATGTCCCTCCATCCAAGATTGAACCTTGTAAAGTTGGTAAAAAAAATAATTTTAAAATTTCAAAAAACTGGTCATGATTATTTAGAAACACAAAGAATATGTGAAGCGGCCAATTTAGCAACTAATTCTTCCTCTACAGCGTAGTAATCAAAAGAACCAAAAGCTAGTTAGATCTCTGGTGCTTGCTACACGCAGCCTCTCATGAGTTGGATCAATTTTATTTGAAGATTTCTAAAGTCAGAGCTCAAAAATTGCATCCTAAAACAGCTGTGTGACGAGGACAATAGGATCTAACCTTGATCATTTGATTATATTTAGAGCTATTAGGAAGGAAAACAAAAAATCTGGACAAGTTAGAAAACTGACCAGACAAAAGGGACTTGTCAACTTGGTCCAATCACATTCATGTATCATAAACTGTAATGATGTTACCAATAACAAACCCATTAAACAACCTTGTACCCATAGCAACAGTGTTTGCAGCCCACGCCTCCACCAAAACATAGTCATAACTTTTTAAAGTGATATTTTCCTCCATATAGGTCATCCCAAAATAGCCATGGATATGGTAAATTTAGACTGGGTGTTGGCGACACATAGCGGTCAGTACAAACCGCAGACGTGAGAATTACTGAGCGCACTAGAACCTGGTTAACTGTTATGTTACATATAGTTGTGGTGATGTTCTAACAGGTTGATCAATTACTAATTTACACTAGAGGCTAAAGAAAAATCTTTGTAATAAATGCAAGTATTTGTTAGCTGTCTAGAGAAAATTCAAGTCCCTTGCAGAACCCAGTTTGGTACTCTGCTTCAAAAGTGAATGTGCCTTTGGTTATAGTCCTGCAGAATGGTCAAAGATATCAAAACTATTGTGCATTGGGGAAAAGATACCAAATGGCACAGGATGTAGCCTGATATGCTGATAAATCTTGGTCTAGGGGCCAAATTAATTTCCTTCCAAGAGGGCCGCCAATTCAAAAAAGGGCCACCACTGTTAAAAGTATGTTTTTAACGTGCTTTCTATGTTATTTATTTGATCAATTACTTCATTTGATGTTGTTTCGTGCATTTTAGAACAGAAATTACCTGCTTGACACTCCCACTAATAATTCCTCATTTTTAATTAGCAAAATTGATCCAAAATGGCAGAGAATCCAAAATGGCGGCTAATTTGAGGCATATCAGTGATATCAATAATGAAGGTTTTTCTGGATCTGTTATGATTCCCTAAGGTTGTTAGTGACAAACAAGTGATTAAAAGATAGATTCACATCACTTAAAGGTAATACAACCAAATAAGACGTGAATCCAAAGTGCCGGCGATAATCCAAAATGGAGGCTAATTTGTCACTTAACCTTATCCTTTGATTATCCATTAAAATGAATGTTTTCTTTATCTTTGATCTAAAACTCCCTCAAGGACGGATTCACATCAACTTAGAGGAAACCAATTAAGGTTGTTGTTCTTAAATGCTTTCTCAATATAATTGGCCAAGGATGGATCAAATACCAAATGACCACTTTTTAGAGTCTGCACCTCCGTGCCTGTATGGTTCCTCCGTGCTACTTGAATGTGTGTTTTTTTGCATTAAAAATAACATACCCTATTTGAGTTGGAATTGTGGCTCTGTGGTTATACACAGCCTATAATGTATATCCAGTGGTGGGAGAATTTGATTCATTGCCCAGCAATCGTTTCAAAAAATCACAGGGAACAGCCACATGGACACAATGAAAAGCTTGATTTTCCCCGGTGCTCTAGCCTAGACATTGTTTAAAGCAATTTTAGCACATTTTGAAGACAGCCCCAATTTTCCAAAATTTGATATTTTGCACGCTATGTGGGGTACTTTTGTTTCTAGAAAACTAACTGCGAACGAGAATGCTAAAAAATGCGTTATTTATCATAAAAGAAGCGATTTCCAGGCTGGAAATTGCGAAAAGTTTTATGTCCGTCCATTGATGAAATAATGCCACCTCAAGAAAATGACCTCTATTGAGGGCGTATTTCCCGGTTAGTTCATATTGGAAGGTGTTTCCAGCAGCCGTTTTGTGAATTTTATCGGAGCCCGATAGTTAAGTATTATAGTTACAAAAATCCTTCGTTGCGAAAAAATAGACATGGTAGAGCTTAACCATTCACAGAATAGTTTATAGCCAATTACCAATGCAACCGGTGTAAAAATCTTAATTTTTGTGAAAAATTGGGGCGCTCTCAAAAAGATGTGCTAATAGTGCTTTAAACTGATTTGCAGGGCAAACGAATCCTAAACGTAAGCACTTCCATGGCAAATTCAAAATGATGGCCAAATTGGCCACCACCCCCAACCCAAAAGATGAAGTTGACTCTGCGAAGTCTTTGGTAAAAGCCTTTAATGTGTGCACAAGGTCTAAATATTTCCATGAAAATTCCGTTGCCATTGGAGACCACATCGACCAGTTTGAAGTGCTTCTGTGTGAAAAGCAGACCCCGTTGTAGAAGCAACCTCAATATCTGATGGAAACATCCAAAGTCCTCACCATGAGCTCGGCTGTCATAGTTATATAGTACCAAACCTCCATTCAGTAGATTTCCAAGAACCCTCAATTCAATTTCGGGTGAAATTCCACTAAAACTCATTTCTTAATTGGCGTTTCAACAGCCATAGTAACCCAATGGGGTACAATGAAGCCAATAAAGATGGACAAGTTGAGACATGTTAGACAGTCAACATTACACCTTCAAGACCCTAAACTGCCGCTATCATTTATAGTGCCCACGGGAAGAGAGGATTACAATTACATGATCTATAAGCTTAATTGGCCAAACATCTCTAACCTGTGTAGCAAAGATTGTTCTGAAATCCTGTTTCACTAACTCTACGGTAATGTGCAGTCAGTAAGATCAAAAAACAAAGTGCCTTTTAAGCGACACTTTAACTACAGAACATGAAGAAGGTTGCTCCAAAACTCCATATAACTATGACAAATTTGCAAAATAGTGAAATAAGACTGGCCGGAGATTCATACCAAGAAGCTGTAGACGGAATACATACTTAGGCCTTTCCAAGGAATGTGCTTAAAGTATATCACAGGTATTCCACCATATTGAAGCTGATCCTTTCTCAGTTAAAGGTGCAACGAGAGATTTTGAGCACCCCAAATATGGTTGTCATCTAGTAATTTCATATAGATTAGAGCCTCAATAGATTTCTTAAATTGTATGGCTACAGAAATGCCTTAAAGGAGAAAAGAAAAGGGGGGAGATTTGAATTGCTTATATTCAATATATAAACATAGCTGAATTCGTATTTGCCTCCATACGAAAATTGAATAGAAAGTTCATAATTTTCCAAAGAAACATTTCCAGCTTAATCCTTTCAGTTGAGGGAAATTTGTAATGGAAACCTTACATCAGAGCAAAAAATTAGTACTTTCGATTTTTGTAGGGGACAACCTATATGTGAGATCTCGCGTGCACACTACTTTAAAGCAAAATGCTAAAGGTGAGGCAAGTGTCACACAGCTGTTGAAAAAGTCTCATTTATTATGACAACAACAAAACGAGAATATATTAAAACAAAAATATCACACTTTGAACGACTAAGTTAGAGTTATTTAATGCCATTAACAGGTCCTTGTAAAATTTACAAATTCATTGCGGCCAAATTAGATTTTCATCAAACTTAGTTTTAAACGGCCTTTCTAGGGGAAATAAGCATATAGAGGGCGTTTATTATAAACATACAAATTATGACCTTTGTAGGCCTATCTGGATTTTTCGGATTTTGCGGAGGGAATAGGTCTTGCATGTCCGTACTGATATCAGCTGTTCAAATGTGTCGCATTGCTTTAAAATGGCTCTAAAAATAAAATAGAC
Organism: Ophioderma brevispina; assembly: GCA_023653785.1. Classification (NCBI taxonomy): domain Eukaryota; kingdom Metazoa; phylum Echinodermata; class Ophiuroidea; order Amphilepidida; family Ophiodermatidae; genus Ophioderma; species Ophioderma brevispina. The sequence continues at coordinate 16,219 of JAMKCH010005518.1, forward strand.
AATTTTGCTGGGGTTCAAAAAAAAGCTGTGTCAGAGGGAAAGATCAAAACAGGGCACACCTTAATTGAATCCACCAGTAGGACCCATAAACAGCAAGAAAGAATGGTTCTAGAATCCAAAGCTTCGAGCGAAGGTATCACAAAACTCCACAGCAGACAAAAGTGTACACACAACCAAGTTGAAATTAACGACTTATTCTCCAGGTAGACAAGGATGGATATTTATTAATCTTTCTCTGGAGATAGCCAGTGAACACAAGTGTTTGAAAAAAAAAAAACATGTGCGCCTGGCCGGATTCGAACTGGCAACCTCCGTACTACTAGCAAGGCGCTCGAACCAACTGAGCTATCAAGACGGGTTGGCGAGGAGCGATAGATATCATCTATAGGGGTTCGGTTCCGAACAAGGTTTCCATCGCTCAACCAAGGTGTGATGAACCATCAGCAAGATACAGATTTCTCTGGAAGAATGATGATTAAAATGAATGATGAAACAATCCAAAATACTTTGGTAATTTTGAACGACGTCTGGCTCACATGACCCACATCATTTTTATGGTAATTTTGTCCATTGTACACATGTAATTAATAACTCCGTATAAATACTAAATACTAACAAGTGACATTAGCATCTATTTTGAATATGATAACAGTCTTAGAATTACACATTGACAGCACCCGGCAGCACATAAAAGATTTACCTGGTAGAATTGCAATAGGACACCGTGAGGTACAACTTGACAAGAAATCAGCAGTACATTACGGCATGTTTAGTAAATTTAAGTGGGCGCCATTTTGAACTGGCAGCCAAATTGTTTATTGAATACACATAGACAAAATGTAAAATGTTAGACCATGCCAAGACAACCAAATTATGTTTTAGAATGTTGAATTAAATCTATCATTATACCATAACACATATAAAATCAATACTACCTTTAACATATCACATGGTTACAGTAGCTGCCATTTTATATGGCAGCCATTTTTGATACAGGGACATTGGCATTTACAACAATAATGTAGTTTTGAATATTTTTGAGGACGCACAAATTTTTAGAAAATCAACGAACCCTGATTTGCAACTGTAAACTTACAAAATTAGCTTTTCCTGTGAGCGCAGCCAATCTTGAATTAGGAAGGAGGCCCCAAAGTGTGACCCGCCATTTTGAATAAACACCTATTTTGGTGAAATAACCCGAATATTGATTTACAAAGTTAAACCAAGTCTTATCTGACCTATGTAATCAAGTTTAACAAACAACCATAAGTGTTTGGCAATAATTAATGCCTTTTTATAGGGTGGCGGCCATTTTTGAAAATGGCGGCCAATTGGAAGAAAAATTTGGCCCCTTACAGATTTGTTTAGAATATCACTAGCTACCTCTGTGCCAATTTGGTACTTTTCACCGCAAAATGCACAATCTTTCACCATTTCTTCATGACTATTATGTCAACTCAAAGACTCCTTTAACACACTACATGTATTTACAGTTTACAACTGATTCAGGTGGTTCAATATGTGCCTTATATATATGCCTAGTGTTAAAGGTGGGTGCCTGATCAACAAATTTTAGATTTTGGTATTAGAAAAAGTTCACAATTTTTCTTATTATATATTAAGTAAAATTTAAGGCCCATAAATGTTTTTCCTTTTGCTTTCTATTATCAAAACCGTCTCCAAATGTGGTCAACCACATTGATTAATACAATGTACAGCAACTGACCTATGAACCAATTTCCAGTGCAACTTGTTTGCTTAAAGAGACACTGGCACATTTGAAAACATGTAACATTAGAAAAAAATGTTTTAGGTTTTTTTTTACTTTATTGATATTTTTGCATGGATGTAAAGCTTTAATATACATTAGCCCTCACCTGAATGTTTAAGACCAACTCAAGCACCCTTATGTGTAAACAGAAACGATTTTTATTATTAATGTTTGCCCGGCGACATTTTTCAGCAGAACACGCTGGGTGTTAACACAAGACACCTAGTGGACCCGATTCCAGGCATGAACCCCTGTTTGACCGGTCCTGTGAGCTGTGTGGTTTTAATATCATTGAGTACGATTCTATGATATTCAATGTAATAGCATATTTGTTGATTAAGTTACGGCAACTAAATTGGCCTACAAAGTAACCTGTAGATCTTTAGCCTCTTATTTATTCCTATCTGTTTTGGTATGTTCTTTTTTATCTGTAAATATTCCTATTCTTCCAATGGCCTAGACTATCATTGTTATCAAAATTGAAAGAAATTGCATATTTGTGGAATGTCCAGTGCCGCTTAATCTACTTTACAAGTGGCTGTACCTATTTAACTCAAAATTTTTAACCAGATTTTTGGGTGAAATGATCCAAGTTACGGCCAAAACATCAAATGAAAAATCAGATCATGATCGGTCACCAACATTTAAAGACATTATCGCCAATTTTCAAATGTAAACAAAACAGCGCCCCCTATTTTTCATCAAAGTGCATTTTTTTGCATTGTTGGGTTGGAAATTGTTGTAGGAAAAGACTTATGTAAGTTGGAGGAAGTGGCATCGTAAGGACAGCTTTTCAATGCATAAGGTCTTTTTTCACAAGGAAACAGTATTAAGTGTTGATATCCACCAACACTAGCAATTGAGAGACAAACATGGCATTTTGAATTTGGAAACAATGACTGATTGTGTCTTAAGAGTAAAAATAATCGATTTGCCAACTAATCTTATGTAATTAAGATGCTTTAAAATGGGAAAATATTCCTTACAAATTGATTGATAAACCCTATTTTACACAGACTATGGCAGTCAATAAAATCCTAAATGTGGAATTACCATCGGTTAACATGGATACACGAACGCTCAACAAGAAATGCTAAATGTGGGAAATGTGAGTATGTTATCAGCAATATTTCCTTATTCTAAATTTAAAAAAAAAAAAAAAAAAAAAAAAAAAAAAAAAAAACAAAAATAAAAAAAAAAAAAAAAAAACAAAAAAACAAAAAGAAAATAACTTGAGTGGAAGTTAAATCCAAGGATTTTAATGTGTACTGCCAAAATCGGCTTATAGTTGGTATGTTGTACATAGCTATCTTATTTTTGGGTTTTTTTCACTTTGAATGAGGCGTTTTTTGCCATTGTCTGGGTTTATAAAAGCATTGGCAAGGAAGGGCCTATTGACCCTATTCTAATACCTAAATCCAAATACCCAAATCCAAGGGCGGCAAAAGAACCCTTTAAAGATCCTGGTGCTGTGACTGCTCCAGTTGGGTTTCAATGGGGAGGATGCAAGTTTGTAAATAGAGAAAAATATGTATTTACACGTGCATATGAGCTAATGGTAAGCTAGGCTCAGTCATGTGGAACAGGCCGAGATGCATAAAATTAGTGAATACATGGGCCTATTGTATAAGAGGAAGCAATTTGAGCGAGATGCTGAGGATCTTCGCTGAGAGTGTATGTGCTAGTAACCTCCTCCTTCTCATGGGTTTCCAGTGTTTTAGCCTGGTGCGGTACCTTTAGTGTATTTTGTCTATGAAATATGCCGTTTTTAAAGTTTGCTTGTCACTATAGTCATGTATTATATAGTAGTTCATATCACATTACAAGGGTTTGTAATAAGTTTTGTAATCCATGTCGCTCTCTGTCCTCCAGGGTTTTTTGCTCTTTTTTATCCGTGTCCATTTTGACTAGCTGATTGGCTGCGCGACATGGATAATAAGTTATTGTTTTAATTATATGCTTTTAAATAATTTATCCCTCTTTGTACGGCGCCTAGAGACGCCTGTTGTTGGGTGTCGGTGTGTTATTAAATCATTTATTAGTATATTTGTTGATTCAGTAGTTAGTTTGTCTAGTAGTTAAGTTGACATGCCTATTGCCATAATATGTTGCAATATATTATATTACACAACTTTTAAACAATCAGCTAAAAGGAAACAAAAATTATTTGGCTTGTTTGAATATCTAAAAGTAATTTATTTTAATGCATGGCTCTTAATTGCCACAAGTGTATATGCACATTGCAGCACACATTGCATCTCGTGTGTGGGTTACCGGCAGTTGAGCTGTGTGCTATTCTAGATAGATAAATTTAAGAGTTAAACACTGCAATTGAAGAGTCCTGACTTTTGGTGGTGAACAAAAGTATAGTTTTTTCCCAAACGCGGGACCAGGCGTTGGCAAAATGTAGACTTGTTACAGAAAATTCTAATTTTTTCAACAAATAACGGCATTAGAACCCTAATTTTTGGCTCACTCTACTTGCAAAATCTTATTTTTTGCCTTTTATAGCCCTAGGAGTGCATCCCACAGTTGCAATTACGGGCCTGTTCTTAACACTTCCAAATATCTTCCATTATTGGATTTGATACATTTCGTAGCTTTTCATATGCTTGGTTTTTTTGCAGTTTTGTTTAGACCTAAGGCGCTTATCTAGTTGTAGCTATTCAAGTTTCTTCAATATTTTCACATGATATGATCTTCAGCAAAGAAATTAAACAAACAAATGAACAAACCCCACTCACACAACAACAATTACCCACACCATGAGGGCGGAAATTTAATTCACTTTAAGCCACCTATAAAATTAATATAATAAAATACCCAAACACTGAGCACTGAGCAGAATGATCAATCTCTTTGGCAGCTGCTACTAGCTGCTCCACATAAAAAGAATTGTGAAAACATTTCCCTGTGCACAACCATGTGACCTAAATATTGACGTATTTGCCAGAAAAGTTTGTACTCAATATAGCCTCTTGTATTTTGTTTAAAATAAGTTTTTACGCATTTTTTTTTTAGCTTTTTGCTCATGCGTTAAGATGTTTTTTTGACATTTTCAGAAAAAAATGGGAAATTCGCCACGAACCAAAAAAAATGAAAAAAGGGGGTCAAAAGTTGATAATAAAATTTTTTGTTTAATCCCGCATTTTGCTTTGTCTTTCTAAAAAAAAGGTTTATTTTGGCATTTGCAATTTTTCACATTTCTCTGAGACAAACTTGTTTTTTTTTTTTGCTTAAGGAAGTGAAAATGACACCAGATGGCTTGCCCCCTTTTTTTATACTGCTTTTATGGAAACCCCGTGTACTCCGCCCAAGCATCAGTCCAGTTCCAGTTTCATTAGGTTAGATTCACGAATGAAGAGAAGTGGACAGGTTTTCAATTACATGCTTGCCGCTTAGCATTTTCAATTCTTCATACATCACAACAATGACCCAAATGATTCCAAGAAGATGATGATGACTGTGACCCCAAGATGATTTTTTGACCCATTTTGGGTTCAAACACACAATATGTTACATGCACATGAATGTAACAGCAAGCGTGCATGTACACAACAACACACCACCACACGTTATAATGTGGTCCATGTAAAAAACCTAATTCTTATATTTGAGAAGATACCCTCCACATTTCACAATTATACAGAAATGTGTTGATGTTTTTCACATATTATCCAAGGTTTTGGCACTTAACGGCCTCTTACCCAAGGCCCTTGTCAAATTCGCTGGCTATTAGGATTGGTACAGTTCAAAAGGGATGTCATTATATTCTGCATGGTACAAGTCTATAATTCAACAATGTGCAATTCAAAATTAAATCCAGTTATGCACACAAAAGGGCATTCACAATGACACCATACCTTATTGAAAAAGTAAAAAGTTATTGTGGGATAAAGGAGCATGCGTAAGCTCTAAATGACAATATTTAGTTTTGTATTTTTTTACCTAGACCAATCACAAGAGTATTTACAATAAAAGTATCAACTTTGTATTCCGATTAAATGAGATGATTCATCGCATCTATTAAAAAAGTGGATCATTTAGAAATAAAGGGTTTGCAGTTCATTTATGGGCGAATAATGTGTCCGAGTCAGAAAAATGAATAATGGGTGAGGCGCAGTCGAGCCCATTATTTGAAAGTTTTTCTGGCGGAGGATACCTTTGAGCCCATAATGACACCTCAAACCCTTAGTTCTAGTCTATTACCTAACCAACAGCTTAATTTAATAAGAAAATGCTTGTGGGACACATTAATGAAGAATAATGGGCAGTTAACTGACCAATCAGAATGCGGCATTTTTCAATAAGGGCAGCCAGAGGTAATAGATTGCAATTAGATGCCAAACCCAATTTTTGGACAACAAAAGTGTTTGTCTCTCCTTTGCAATCTATCCATCAAATGTAAAGAAAAAATTCTTGTTGGAGAAACCTAAATCTAGGGAAACTTAATGCAAAATTTAAAGAAATGTCATGATTCTGAATATCTGGAAAATTTGCGTATGGATTGGAAAGCTTAATAACATTAGAGTAAAGAGAAATCAAATAAGTTGAAAATTTCCACATTTGTGAGTATTTTGCCCTTTTAATTTCCCGCCCAAAAGCTTACTCGAAAACGAATCCGACAAATCCCACAATCGCAGGCAATGGTGACGTCAAAGTGATGACCATCATAATTTACGTCGTTGTGACCATCATTAGCGTGTTGCCCACTTCAATAAAATTAAAAACACAACGAAATGAAACAAAATATGTCATTCTGTGGAAACTTTTTTTCTAATTTATTATTACTGTCATGATCTTCCATCAATATTACAAGTGTCAGCAATAACAATTCGATACAAACAATGTTTGGTTAATAACTTTGACGTCACGAGTGGGGCGCTTTTGATCCAATGAAGCCATGGCGAAAAATACGCCCGTTTTCTTCGTAGTGTCAAAAAAGCAAAATTAAAATGCCTTATTTGTAATTTTACATCAAATTGTATTATTTTTTTCGGGAATTCGTGCTGTATGTACATATATTTTATGAAGTAAGTCAAATGAGCTTGACCAAAAATCTTGACACTTCCTTTAAGTTGATTATGAGTCGTGTTCGTAAATCCAGAATCCACCTGTCTGTAGTCAACTGTGCTGTGATATGTCCCATTTTTTGCAGAGATGATCAAATATGGGTAACACAAGCAATATTAGCCTAATACTTCATATGATACAAACATCTCAACTTGTTTGAGGAAAGTCCAAGGGGACAAGCTATGGCCGCACAAAATCCCCTTTAATGTTGAAACCACAGAACATTTAAAATGTGCCTCCCCCTTTCTAAATACCCCATTACAGTAGTAACTTTTGGATCAAACGTCCAAACACAAATGATTATTGATCATATGAATGGACTCTCTTTCCCAAGGGTTAGCATTAGGCCCTATAGTGAATAGCCAGTACTATAGGAAGCATTATTTGTTTAGCTTGGATCTTAATGCGTCTCTATTAATACTCCCTTCGTTAGAGTATGTTTCAGTGCGCACATGACCTGTGTTTTATTTGCGTGGGAGTCGATGAGTGCAATGCTTTCTTCTATTGTACGAACTAGATCGTGGTTCCAATCCCGCTATACTAAACTCCAGCAAATTTTCATGTGTTCTCATTGCTCATCAATTACAACATTAATTACAGGGATCAAGGAGATAGGGAAATGTTTTGCCGATTGCCTCGCTTCCGCTTGAAAGCCATAGCCCCTCGATGACCAGGGCTTTTTAAGAGTTTTGCTATTTGTGACATTTGAACAAAGACACGACGATGAGTTGACATTTTGCAAGAAGATAAACTCAATTTCCAAGAATGATCCCAAATTGCACATAAGATCTTGTTATTTTTTCCTTGCATTGAAAAAGTTAATGTTCAGATCATTACCAGGGTAGCAAGCTTTCTTTGAAGTTTTGGTCAGGCATGTGAATATCTATTAGACCACTAAAACCTTAGGGGGGGGGGTTTGTGATTGCACAAAAGTGCAAGTATGAATTTTACCCCCCAGCCCAAAAATATGGAGGACACCCTAAAAATTAAAACAAACTTACCTTTAAAAAAATAAAATTCAATCACTGACCCCCTTGTACATACCCCCTAAAGATTTCCACCTAAAAATTAGTTAAACACCTGCTAAAGAAGGGAGTTACGTGTAATTAGGCCATGTGCTTTCACTTGAGTATTTGCAGTGAGCAAGGGAGTAGTGAAGCTCTGTGTGAAAACCATTCAGGCGCACCCATATTTACAAGCCCCTGTTTTGTTCCAATATTGACTGATTGAAAGCTCCAACTTATGGACAAAAAAATTACCAGTTAAACTCTTTTGGATAAAATTGTAATGTATTACTTTGCTTTACTATAAAAAGCAGTGTAAATGACAGCTATAGGTCTGTCCATTATTCATTATTCAGAGATTACTGATATAAATGATGTGTGCACTAGTGTATTGGAATGTATTTCTAAGAAGTTAAGTAGTAATCTGATAATCTGATGCTGTATTCAGTTAAACAAAAGTCACGGGTCAATGTAGATTGCCACTTGCAGGGATTTAAATCAGTGTTGATTTAATCTTTGGTTTTGATAAAAGAGTACTATGTTTACCTAGAAATGCTCAGACTCGCCATTTCTGGTAGTCGATATCAGTTTGCTGTACAATTTTTAGTGTATAGCTATTTGTATAGCATTTCGAACAAAGCTAAACTACTTTGATATTGCATTAGGTTCTTATCTGAATACTGCTCAGAATTGCGATACAGGGCAGCTACGGGCATAAATGACTGAAAATGGATGCAAATTTGTTGATACCCTAATTTGTAAAACATTCCAAAAAAGCTTAAAAGGAAGTACCATTGGGGGAAAATTAACATGTCACAATTGGTGGAATGAATAAAAAATCTGCGAATTTTTGGTAAAATAAAACAGCAATTCTGAAATCCTGAAATCTTGGTGATGGCATAGAATGTTTGATACTTGAGAATACTTATTTTGCTAATGGAAATCCAATGTATTAATTTCACATTGAAAGGCTTACGAATTTGGAAACCTATTTCAAAAACTTTCAGAGGGCTATGACAGGGGGTTAGAAACGTCATGATTTCAGTAAATTGATTTTCTAGTTTAATTAGGACGTCTCCATATTTTGAGCTGGGGGTTTCAATTTGTTTGAATTATCACCACACCCCTATTAAAAACCGTCTGCCCTATTCGGTGGGAGACATACAAGGAAAGTTTTTATCAACTTGGGGAACTTGATAACATTTTACCTTCTTTTTTCTCTAAACATGACAGTATAGACTAGATGCACCCCCCTAGATAGAGGAGGGTATATCAGTGGCTTCTTGGATACCAATACCAGATAAATCACCTTCTTAATATTGGTGAGGTACTTTATCTTCACTGATCCCATATTTTATGACATGATTTATCAATTTATTGTCTTGAATTCATTTGTATTATTTTGAAGTCCCTCTCTTTTCTTTTTAACAATATAAAAATAAAATGTTAGCCTTGATAAAGATAAAACCTTGTTGGGGTATCAGAGTGCATTATATTTATTCCCTGGCCACCAGAATAGTCAGCTGCCATACATATGCCCAGTGGGGGGTGGGGGGGGGGGAGGGAGGGCAGGTCAAATGAGTACCCCCAAATTTCCCCCCCCCCAAAAAAAAGAAAAATGATGTATTTTTGGCAAATTAGTGATTTGGGGCCTCAAATCACCAAATTTGGCAAAAATCAGCGATTTGGGACCATAATGTTAAATAAACTACAAAGTTGATATCCCCCCCCCCCCCCAGAATACTTCACTTTTGCCCCATCCAAAATTTCACTTTCCCCCAATTTGCTCTCCTCCCCCCAGAAAAAAGAGGTCTGGCACCCCCCACTGCATATGCCCTAGGTAGAACTCATACTTAGGGTGGTATCATTAGATAATCCTAACAGCTACCCATTTCACACTTGGGAAGATAGAAATAAGAAAGGTAAAGAGCCATGCCAAGTGGATTAAAGCATGGCCACCGCAGGACTTGAACCCATAACCTCAAATCTTAAGCAACTGGAGTTGACATGCTTGATGTGGCGTGAAACTACTTGCAACACCTTTTCATCTCTTGATGGTTTACTTAGGTAGTATATCTCAAGTGAAAAATATTTCAGAGTACCAAGATGACAAATAAAACCTGGACACACTTATGTCACTTGGTTGTCACAGATCTCAAATTGTTGCAATTCCATCACTTTTCTATGACTACTCCATAATCAAATTTCGGAATTCAAAACTGATCCGGACCAGAATTAGTCTGCACCCATTGCTTTAAAGGCACTATCAGTGATTTGATAAATCAGAAAATAAAAAAATCATCAAAAATCAGATTTTTGAATGTTTGTAACAAGTACAGGTACCCTAACATACCCTGCAAATGATAAGACCAGAAGCACCCTAATAAGGACAAAATTGGATATTTTAGTCTTTACTGTCCGTTCGGACACTTACTACAACACGTAATTCAATGGAGATTCGTATCTTTGAACACTGCCGTTTGCTTCCTTTTCTGTTAATTCTTCAGTTGGAAAAGGCAACTTATGAGAATTCTAGAGGCTTATTCTTCACTTTTGAACTATTCCTGCTAATTTCAAATATTTTCACTCTTTCGGATAAATCACTGATAGTGTCTTTAAGCACCAGTATCATATAAAAATTCTGTGACTTTTCCTAAGACACCCCTCCATTTTTTCAACTCTGATTTTTCAGATTCTGTAGCAATGCTGATCATATTTGACCTATGACCATCCCAAGATGCATCATTCTTAAACACTTGAGATTGTTTACGCAATTTCATTGGTTCCTAGCCATGCGATATGAGATATCATATGGTACAGAGCGTACGCATTGGCGCAATACGCATACGCACTGCTCGGGCCAATCGAATGCACATATTAACAATGGACTGATCGATTTAAAAAGCTTGGGTAGAAATGCATCATGAAATCAAGTATGGTAAATATAATACTTCCAATTATCAAAATGAAATGGTTCTCCCAAAGAGATCAATATCATCAAAGGTTTTCAATAATTTAAAGCCTCAACTTTAGAGAATCCCGCCATATACATTTCTGGTAAACCATCACATTCACTGGTAAAAGCAAGGTTTCCAATCTAAAGAGATCATGAGAAGTCATTATCAAGGCAGACATGTTTGCAAATTGCTCATCCTACTTTTTTTTGCATCTTTTTGTCTCCATTCCCTGCAGCATTAGTTTAAAATACACATGCATGTTGTTAGTTGATACCATGGAAACCAATAGTAACCATAGTAACTAGGAAACACTTAATGGCATCATTTGTTACACATTGATCATACTGTTGATCCCAGTTGAATAAAAGCAGACTCCGAGCAGGAATAAAATGCTAAATGGGCAATTAGTGGAAACTAACAATTGTGCTATAACCCTGAAAACAAGAAAAGTAATTCAATCATGAATCAACTAATGCTTGCTTCAGCATGTTTTACTTTTTAATCAAAATAAATACTAAATGGAGAAGATGGCAGCCAAGCCTCTTTCAATATGTTACATATGACCTCATCCTCCTCTGTTATTATGCAATAAAATCAGAAATAAACCCTTACGTTGGAGTTGATTCTTCAGCCCCAACAGTTTTGAAATGAGGAAAATATTGCTTAAATATCTAAAAATCAGGAATTTCATAAGATCTTGCTTTTACATGTTAACCAATGACAACGTCAAAAATTTTGTGATTTCTTGGCTGCCACCGACTTGCTAAATGATAATCCCATATCCTGCCATAAAATCAAAAAATGAACTCCAAGGTAGGATTGCCTAACTTAATATCTTATGTTGTTTCTTTCCTCCTTACAAACTGACCACTCCTTCTAAAACACTCAGAAAATGACGTAATTATCAGCCTAAATATAGCGTGCTTTGACCCCTTACTGACCTTTTATCCCAAACAAGGTCAGAATCCTGAACTGTGAAAAATGTGGATTAGTATGAAAGAGGGAAGGCTATGGTGACATCATATGACCAACGGTTAGGATAGGAGTCAACAGTCCAAAATGTGCAATGGCCACTACAGATTGAGACCAAGGCCCAAATGAGCATGTGGGCTTTTGATTTTCTTATTTTCAACCTGGCTGTTTTTTTTTTTTAATAATCCAAATGGTGTTTTTGACCAGTTCTCTTATAGGCAGTATTAGGCATCTTTAGTCTATCCAATGCAATCAAATATTTAACATTGGGTCTGCATGGATAACACTAATTTTAGCAAATGTTGTTGCAGTTGAAAGCAGATACCATACTGTTAACATAAATATGACATTTTATTTATTTTACGCTCACATCAATCTGTGCTTATACACTGGCACATTGAAAAATAGTGCACCCCTCACAATTTTTCAAAAAATTTCTATTTTTTCATGGTTGATAAGCTTTTATAGAAATTAGCCATTACCTGAAATGTGTAACCCCAAATCAGGCCCTATGGGTAAACAGAACATTTTTATCATTAATTCGCCAGTGACATTAATTCAGCAGACGGCGAAATAGTGTTTAACAAAAGAAAAAAAACCTGTGGAGCCCATTCCGTGCATGAACCTTGTTTGCAGTCTTGATTTTGTAGTTTTAGTATCAATGATATTCATGTAATAGACATATTGATGATGAAAGTTATGGCACATTTAAAGTTAAGCCTTCAAATTACCCGGATGTCTAGAGCTCTTATTAATTCTTTCAATGGCCTAGACTATCATAAAACGAGCAATTATGAAAGAAATTTCATAATTTTGTACAATGCGCCGCTGACGCTTTAAGAAGAGACAATTTGTCTGAAGAGATTGGAAGCAAGGTCTGTGCATACACAGCAGTGTGTAGCATTAAGTTCCTTATTACGGTATTAAATACACTTATATTGAATTGCATAGACATGCCGATTACTACATGTGATCGGTCAAGAGGCGATCACAGAATAGCATAATTAAAGGGAATCCGACTTTGCAGACTGAGCTTCCAATCGCCTTACATAATTTTGTCTGAGGCAATGTGGGTGACAAGGAATTTAGTGTCAACTGCTAAACAATTCTAACCAAAACTACATCTTTGGTTGCAACTTCATCAATGGTTTTCCTGAATGACCGTAACCACTCAGGGTATAAACCCACCTTTGGGTATAAGCCTACCTCAATTTTTAAAGAAAATACAGAGTAGCATACACTCGGGTATAAGCCCAGGTGGTATTTTCAGCATACATGAAACAATGTGGCAGTAAAAAATCACAAACAAAAAATCACATTTTAAACTATTCTATAGAGCCATTAAATTAGGGCCCAATGCATTGGGCTGGTCTTGTTGCATGCCAGTAATTACTTGGAGGAAAATGATGGGAAAATGACTTTTATTTTAATATCTGCTACAACTAACGTGTACATTAAAGTTATCTGGTGAATAATAATGCTCTTGAAATTATATTATTGGCAAATTTGTATCAGAATTTGCCCCAAGTTCTAGCCCCTCCCGGGGTATAGCCCACCCTATTTTGAAGTAAAATCTTCCTTTTTTTTTTTTTGTTCTAGGGGGTGGGTTATACCCGAGTGATTACGGTCTCTTTTTGTGTCTCAGTCAGTGGCGTAGCAAGGCGGGGCAGAAGGGGCAGACTGCCCATCTGAAAAATAAAAAGAGGGCAAATCGGGAAATAAAAAGGAACTGATATTCATTAATTACCTTTTGGGACTATTTTGCGCTGTGACCGGGGATGTTTTGCTTGATCGGGACATTTGTTGCACCTACCTTGGGAAATTGCCCTCTTGGAACCACCAGGCTGGCTCCGCGCCTGGTATCCGTCCCTTGCTTACACTCTCTTGCACTCACATGACGGTGTCTCAATGGTAATGGTCACAGACTTCATGCATTGAGATCATAATGGTTCCATACAGGAAGGCAACCCCGTCTTTTCTTTTTGTCACAGACATTAGGCGATCATGTGCAAACTTCAAACCTTATTTTCTACTTTCTTTTGAGGAATATCATTCAAAAATACCATATCTTGGGATCTGTATGACATTTTGTCATGGGTTTTCACTTAAATACCCTTTAAGAAACATACCAAAAACAAAAATTGACTTAATCAACATCAGACTCATTTGCTTGGTCGCATATGAGCTCGCACCAAATATCAAGTTAGCTTATAGAGGGTTTTGAGTACATATGAGGAGTCAAGTCATGACGAGTTCTTGCATGTTGTATACTAGGTGCCAGGATGTGAAGTACAAAGTGATAACATAGGCATTCGTATGTCTTGAAACTCTTGTAGCTTCTTGTATTATCAATGTTTTTGTAATGCATAGGGAAATAAAAATGATTGATGATGATTGATTGTTAAAAATTTGATATCAATATATAGGCCTACCACTTGTCGGTTATTATACACTGTACCACTCGCAACTCGCCCTATCAAAAATTACTACTGAGGCAGCCCATCCATATAACACCTAGTTATCCCTGCTCATATGTGAAAAGATGTTACACTTGAGAGCCACAAGTACGTCTGTGGTTGCATACAGCATGCCAAATGTACAACGATGGCAAAGGAAAATTATTCTAGCATGCCATATCTATATCCAACATCCCATAATGTATTGCCAATGCAGTCCTTTGATGAATGCCAATTTCTCTTAACTTGCATATCAATTAGTCACATCTGGGCAACACATTTTAATTTTATACATGTTCACAGTATCTATGTGTATTGATTCACTTTCCAGGATGTAGCCAGGGGACCAGGGGGAGGAGGGTGCAAGGGAAGGGGACACACAGTTCCCAGTAGATGCAAAAAACAAAATTTCGATCACAAGGAAAAATGGTCATGGCAAAAGTGTGAAACGGTGATTTCGCATGAATATCTGTTTTCATCTTGATTTTCCCTCAAAAACATTTCTGCCTCCCTGGCAGGCTACGCCCCTATCGCTTTCTTTGGCAACTGTGTACCATCAATGTATGCATTAAAGGTACATCAGAACTTCTGAGAAAATTTTGTTTTGTTGTGATGCTAGAAGAAATTGTTCCCTAGCACTGTTGAGAATATAATACAACCACAAATAATATTGTCTTATACAAGCCAAAGGCCATACAAAGGCAAGTCCAAAGCCCAACATCATGGCACTGTATGGATGAGCAGAAATTTCAAAAGGTTTTATCAAAATTTTCTTGTTGGTTTTTAACATTGCATTTTCAGGGTTTGAGATAGTAATTGGCCAACCGCACGATAAATTTCAAACACCCCCGCTACGTGCGCGCAAATATTTTGGAGCGGTAGTGTACCAATCTAATTTCAACTGTTTAAATCTTAAAAAATCAAAATTCATTGAAAAATCATCAGCACATTTCCCATATGAATGAATGAACCTGAAGAGTAAATTCTATTAGTTCATGGAATACATTGATCTTTAGCAGAGGGGTATTGAATCAATCCCACCAATGCAACATCTTTGGGAAATTTCACCTCAAAGGGTATGTGAACCCACATAAATCTATTCTTAATGCATAAAATCCCTGAATTTACACTCATTTTAGACACAAGGTGCTAGTACTTAGGGAATTTTAAGCACAATCATGAAATGTCTTGTTGTTCGTGAACTTTGGAAACACTTTATCCCTAGTACGGACGTATTTAGTACAGTACAGTATAGGCACATTGCAATGATTATGGGGATGATTTAAAACACCCTCTGATCTTTAAGCTAATGCAGGACAGGCAATTTCATCTTCATTCAAGACAGCAATAAACAGAAGGACAAATATACCAAAGCCAATGATTGCACTTTCGGAAATATTAAATCAGCCATGGCATATTACATTATATAGTGGAGTTGCTATTACTACCCTATGTGACGCGATCACACAAATGAGGAAAACATTATGTTAGTAACTCTATTTTGAGCTTTGTTTTATTGTGATTAAAAACACTAGCAGTTGTGTATAATTTGATTAAATCGGAGTAATTTTAGGTGTTCCCATTTTTGGAAGTGTACTCTCCAAATATAAAATGGGAAGTTGAAAGAGGGGGGAAAGTGAAATGGAGTGAAATTTTGCTCAAAATGAGCATGAAAGTGAATTGTAGACTCTGAAAAGAGTGGGAATAGTGTTATCAAAAGTCAAATTTCTCTCCTTTTTTAGAGTGTGGTTTTCACTCAAAAAATGTGTCTTATTTAACTCCTAAAGAGTGAAAATCATCTTTTACATTAGAGAGCATTTCCTATTTTCTCTTATAACCAGTAAGTTAAATAAAGACAAAAGAGCAAAATAAAAAAGTGGACTTGAATTAAGCAATACTCAGGGTGTTGGCGATTTAATTGTACCAAGTCTGAGAAATTTCATGCCTGTTATTGTAGAAAACATGCAAATAAGGATTTGTGCACCCCCCCCCAAAAAAAAAAATATTAAGATTATAAATATTCCAACTTGGGTCTTACTATCCAGTGCCTTTTGAAACGGTCTCTTGTTATTTTTTTTTTAATTTTGAAAATTACCGCCATTCATTTTGGAAAAGAGCGAGCAATGAGGTATTCTATTTCATCAAGTTTGATTAGCCTATCAAGTATCCGACCTAGTAACCTCCTCCAACTCCTTCAGGGGAAATACCAAACATTTCACACATGTTCCTTCTTCACATCATTATGGAAACTCCTAGTTTATTTGTAAGTTACACAATTGTTTACATATCGTGTGCCTGATACTGTGACACCTAGGTCACAGTAGGCCAATAAATGCTACAGAAAATAACACCCCGAGCATCAGCGGTGCAGACCAGTCGGTTTTGTTTTTCAAAAAAAAAATGTAAATCAAGCTGGGTCAGCTGGGGGGGGGGAAATTAGTGCCTGATAATAACTGTTATCTACATTAGACAGTACTTTAATCTGATTGTGAAAACCAAAAAAGACAGACAAGTAAAAAAAGTGTTTTGAAAAGGTTTTTTAACAAATAAAGGAGAATTTTTTAAAACAAATAAAGGAGCCATTTTTAAAAGGAATTTCAGACACAAATGTGCATTGAAGTGGCTATAACTTGCTGGCTAAAACGGAGAGTTATGCTGGACTTACATTTACATACCCTAACCCTAATAGTACCAAGCACAAACCAAACAACAATGCACTGAGTGTGAAGTCCCAGATGTAGTGATTGCAAATCAAGATAAATATGGGCACAAAATCGCTGCCTGGCAGTGACAAAATAATAGCGTTGATATCCCCAGACATGGGACTGGGGCCCAAAGGACCTGCTTCAAGACCAACCAAAATTTCGGACTTTTCCCTTTCCCTCAGCCCATTATTCCTTCAATCCCTCCCCGGAAGATAGGCTAGAAACAGAGGGTGATTGAAATCAATCCCACAATTCACATGTATTGGGAATTTCACCTCAATAGGGTCATGCTATCCCACCTACACCTATTCTTAATGCATAAATCACCCGAATTTGACACTCATTTCAGCCCACAAGGTGCAGTACTAGGGAATTTGTAGCACAATCAGAAATGTCTTGTGTTCGTGACCTTTGGACATCTTAAATCCCTATAATGACATATTTAGTACAGTAAGCTAGGCACATTGCATGCAGTTGGGATTGATTCAAAATACCCTTTAGCTCTTTAAGCTACGTCGCAAGCAATTTCACTTCTTCAAGCAGCAAAACTAAACAGAAACAAATATCGCAAGCACCTATGCACTTCCGGCAACGATTAATGTCAGCACATGGCAATAGTGCGAGTTGCTATTACTACCCTAGGTACTCGTCACCAAAATGAGAACCTTAGGTTTAGTACATCTATTTAGATTTTTTTTATTGTTGTTAAAAAAAATGGTTTCATGACAGTTTTTGTGTATTTGATTAAAATCTGAGTAAGGCTTCATATGTGTTCCCATTTTGGGCAAGTTTACTCTCCAAATATAAACTGAAAGTTTGAAAAAGGGTAAAAGTGTAAATGGAGAAATTGTGCGGCCTCTAACATTGAGGACGGGATGAAAGTGATTTTGGACTCTGACAGAGTGGAAGATTTTTATCTAAAGTCAAATTTCACTCTTTCAGAGTGGTTTTTCACTCAAAAATGTGTCTTATTTAACTCCTTGAAAGAGTGAAATCCATCTTTACTTAGAGAGCCGTTCCTATTTCTCTTAAACCAGTATTTAAATAAGACAAAAGAGCAAATAAAGAATAGTACTTGAATTCCAGCATATACTCAGGGTGTTTGGCTTATTTTGACACTTGTCCAATCTGAGAATTCATGACTGTTATGGTAGAAAACATGCAAATAAAGGATTTTGTGCCCCCCCCACCAAAAAAAAATATGAAGCTTCTAATATTCCAACTTGGCTTAACTATCCAGTGCCTTTTGAAAAGTTGTATCTTGTTTATTTTACCTATTTTATTTTGAATTCCCGCCCATTTTCATTGTGGAAAGAAGCGCGCACTGATTTCTTCAATTTCATCAAGTTTTGATTACTTATCAAGTAGCCGACCTAGTAACTCCTCCAAACATCCTTCAGGGGAATACCAAACATTTCACACATGTTCCTTCTTCCATCATTATTGGAAACTCCTTAGTTTATTTGTAAGTTTACATTGTTTAAATATCGTGTGCCTGAATACTGTTGACACCGAAGTCCCAGTATGCCATAAATGCTACAGAATACCAAGCATCAGCTTGTGCAGGCCGTCTGTTTTGTTTTTCAAAAAAAATGGTAAATCAGCTGAGTCCGCTGGGGGGGGGGGCAAATTAGTGCCTGATCATAACTGTTCGCTACAGTGAGACAGTACCTTTAATCATTGATGTTCTTGTGAAACCAAAATGACAGACAGTAAAAAAAACAGGTGTTTTGTCAAGTTCTTCATTTTTACATAAAGGAAGCTTGTTTTTTAACAAAATAAGGAGCCATTTTTAAAATTATTTTTCAGACACCAATGTGCTTGAATATTTGCTATAACTTGTTGGCTAAAAGGGATTTATGCGCACTTTAATGTACCCTAACCCTACATAGTACCAAGCACAAACCCACCATGCAACTGAGTGAAAGTCCCCAGAGTATTGATTGCAATCAAATCCAAATGGGCAGCAAAATCACTGGCCTGGCCAGTGACAAAATCATAGCGTGCTATCCCCAGTCATTGGACTGGTCCAAAGGACCCTGCTTCAAGACCAACCAAAATTTCGGACTTTCCTCTTCCCCTCCTCCCTTATTCCGATCAATCCCTCCCCGGACATATTTGACAGAAAATTTTTGCCATTACTATTAAAGGTCCCAGAAAGACCGAAAATTTTTGTAGGCCTGCTTATGGGTAAACAGAACAATTTTTATAATTAATGTCGCCAGTGACATTAATTCAGCAGACGACGGAAATAGTGTTTAACACAAGAAAACACACGTTGGAGCCCAATTCCCGTGGCATGAACCTTGTTTGACCAGTCTGTGACCTTTGTAGTTTTAGTATCAATGATATTCATGTAATAGACATGTTTGCTGATTACAGTTATGGCAAATTTAAAGTTAGCCTTCAAATTACCCGGATGTCTTTAGCCTCTTATTAATTCTTCCAATGGCCTAGACTATCATAAAACGAGCAAATGGAAGAAATTTCATATTTTGTGAAAATGCGCCAGTGCCGCTTTAAGAAGAGACAAATTTGTCTGAAGAGATTGGAAGCAAGAGTCTGTGCATACACAGCAGTGTGTAGCATTAAGTTCCTTATTACGGTATTAAATTGCACTTATTATTGAATTGCATAGAATGCCTATTACTACATTGTGATCGGTCAAGGGGATCACAGAATTAGCATAATTAAAGGGAATCAGACTTTGCAGACTGAGCTTCCAATCGCTTTACATAATTTTGTCTCAGGCAATGTGGGTGCAAGGAATTAGTGTCAACTGCTAAACAATTCTAAACCAAAACTACATCTTTGGTTGCAACTTCATCAATGGTTTTCCTGAATTACCGTAACCACTCGGGTATAAACCCACCTTTGGGTATAAGCCTACCCTCAATTTTTAAAGAAAATACAGAGCTAGCATACACTCGGGTATAAGCCCAGGTGGTAATTTTAGCATACATGAAACAATGTGGCAGTAAAAAATCACAAACAAAATCACATTTTAAAACTTGAACTATTCTATAGAGCCATCAAATTAGGGCCCAATGCATTGGGATGGTTTGTTTGCTATACCAGTAATTACTTTGAGGAAAATGATGGGAAAATTGAACTTTTATTTTTAATATCTGCTACAACTAAAGTGTACATTAAATGTTATCTGGTGAATAATAATGCTCTTGAAATGATATTTATTGCAAATTTGTATCAGATATTTGCTCCCAAGTTCTAGCCCCTCCCCGGGTATAAGCCCACCCCTATTTTGAAGTAAAATCTTCCTTTTAGGGGGTGGGCTTATACCCGAGTGCTTACGGTACTCTTTTTGTGTCTCAGTCAGTGGCGTAGCCAGGAGGGGGCAGAAGGGGCAGACTGCCCCCTCTGAAAAATAAAAAGAGGGCAAATCGGGAAATAAAAGACTGATATTCATTAATCTACCTTTTTTTGGACTCTTTTGCTCTGTGACCGGGAGATGTTTGCCTGTGATCGGGACATTTGTTGCACCTACCGGGAAATTGCCCTCTTGGAACCACCAGGCTGGCTACGCGCCTGGTATCAGTCCCTTGCTTACACTCTCTTGCACTCACATGATGGTGTCTCGCTGTAATGGTCCACAGACTTCATGCATTTGATATTCATAATGGTTTCAATTACATGAAGCAACCCCTTCTTTTCTTTTTGTCACATACATTAGGCGATCATTGTGCAAACTTCAAACCTTATTTTCTACTTTGCTTTTGAGGCATAGTCATTCAAAATACCATATCTTGGGATCTGTATGACATTTTGTCATGGGTTTTCACTTAAATACCCTTTAAGAAAATACCAAAAACCAAAAATTGACTTTAATCAACATCAGACTCATTTTGCTTGTTCGCATATTGAGCTCGCACCAAATATCAAGTTAGCTTATAGAGGGTTTTGAGTTACATATTGAGGAGTCAATTCATGCCGAGTTCTTGCATGTTGTATACTAGGGTGCTCCAAGGGAGTTGAAGTACAAAGTGCATAAACATAGGCATCTCGTATTGTCTTGCAACTCTTGTAGCTTCTTGTATTATCAATGTTTTTTGTAATGCATATGGAAATAAAAATGATTGATTGATTGATTGTTAAATTTGAATATCAATATAATAGGCCTACCACTTGTCGGTTATTATACACTGTACCACTCGCAACTCGCCCTATCAAAACTTACTACTGAGGCAGCCCATCCATATACACCTAGTTATCCCTGCTCATTATGTGAAAAGATGTTACACTTGAGAGCCACAAGTACGTCTGTGGTTGCATACAGCATGCAAATGTACAACGATGGCAAAGGAAAATTATTATAGCATGCCATATCTGATATCAACATCCCATATGTATTGCCAATGCAGTCTTTGATGAATGCCAATTCTCTTAACTTGCATATCAATTAGTCACATCTGGGCAACACATTTTAATTTTATCAATGTTCACATTATCTATAAAAAAAAAAAAAAAAAAAATCATGCCGAGTTCTTGCATGTTGTATACTAGGGTGCTCCAAGGGAGTTGAAGTACAAAGTGCATAAACATAGGTATCTCGTATTGTCTTGCAACTCTTGTATTATCTTGTTAAATTTGAATATCAATATAATAGGCCTACCACTTGTCGGTTATTATACACTGTACCACTCGCAACTCGCCCTAACAAAACTTACTACTGAGGCAGCCCATCCATATAGACCTAGTTATCCCTGCTCATTATGTGAAAAGATGTTACACTTGAGAGCCACAAGTACGTCTGTGGTTGCATACAGCATGCAAATGTACAACGATGACAAAGGAAAATTATTATAGCATGCCATATCTGATATCAACATCCCATATGTATTGCCAATGCAGTCTTTGATGAATGCCAATTCTCTTAACTTGCATATCAATTAGTCACATCTGGGCAACACATTTTAATTTTATCAATGTTCACATTATCTATGTGTATTGGATCACTTTCCAGGCATGTAGCCAGTGGGACCAGTGGGGAGGAGGGTGCAGGGAAGGGGAACAAGTTCCCAGTAGATGCAAAAACAAATTTCCGATCACAAGGAAAAATGGTCATGGCAAAAGGGTGCAAAGGCTGATTTAGCATGAATATCTGTCTTTTCATCTTGATTTTCCCTCAAAAACATTTCTGCCTCCCTGCAGGCTACGCCCCTATCGCTTTCTTTGGCAACTGTGTACCATCAATGTATGCATTAAAGGTACATCAGAACTTCTGAGAACATTTTGTTTTGTTGTGATGCTATAAGACATTGTTCCCTAGCACTGTTGAGAATATAATACAACCACAAATAATATTTGTATTATACAAGCCAAAGCCCAATACAAAGCAAGTCAAAGCCCAACATCATGGCACTGTATGGATGAGCAGAAATTTCAAAGGTTTTATCAAAATTTCTTGTTGGTTTTTAACATTGCAATTTTCAGGGTTTTTTAGATATTAATTTGGCCACCGCAGATAAATTTCAAACACCCCCGCTACGTGCGCACAAATATTTTGGAGCGGTAGTGTACCAATCTACATTTCAAGATGTTTGAATCTTAAATCAAATTCATTGTAAAAATCCATCAGCCAACATTTCCAATATGAATGAATGAACCTGAAATTAAATTCTATTCTGTTCATGGAATACTTGATCTTTAAGCAGAGGGTGTATTGAATCAATCCCACAATGCACTAGCTTTGGGAAATTTCACCTCAATAGGGTCATGTGATCCCACATAAATCCTATTCTTAATGCATAAAATCCCCGAATTTTACACTCATTTCAGCCCACAAGGTGCTAGTACTTAGGGAATTTTAGCACAATCATGAAATGTCTTGTTGTTCGTGAACTTTTGGAACACTTTTTATCCCTAAGTACTGACATATTTAGTACAGTACAGCATAGGCACATTGCAATGCATTATGGGATTGATTTAAAACACCCTCTGATCTTTAAGCTAATGCAGGACAGGCAATTTCATCTTCATTCAAGCAGCAAACTAAACAGAAGACAAATATGACAGAAGACACATGATGCACTTCCGGAAACTATTAATCAGCCATGGCATAGTGGAGTTGCTATTACTACCCTATGTGACTCGATCACACAAAATGAGAACATTATGTTTAGTAAATCTATTTTGAGATTTTTTTTATTGTGATTAAAAACACTAGCAGTTGTGTAATTTGATTAAAATCTGAGTAATTTCATATGTGTTCCCATTTTTGGCAAGTTTACTCTCCAAATATAAACTGAGTTGAAAGAGGGGGAAAAGTGAAATGGAGAAATTTTGCTCTAAAATGAGCATGAAAGTGAATTGTTGACTCTGAAAAGAGTGGAATATTGTTATCAAAAGTCAAATTTCTCTCCTTTTAGAGTGTGTTTTCACTCAAAAAATGTGTCTTATTTAACTCCACGAAAGAGTGAAAATTCATCTTTTACATTTAGAGAGCATTTCCTATTTTCTCTTATAACCAGTAATTTAAATAAAGACAAAAGAGCAAAATAAAAAAGTAGTACTTGAATTCAGCATATACTCAGGGTGTTGGCTATTTTGACTTGTACCAAATCTGAGAATTTCATGACTGTTATTGTAAGAAAACATGCAAAATAAGGATTTGTGCCCCCCCCCAAAAAAAAATATTAAGCTTATAAATATTCCAACTTGGGTCTTACTATCCAGTGCCTTTTGAAAAGTTGTATCTTGTTATTTTTTTTTTAATTTTGAAAAATTACCGCCATTTCATTTTGGAAAAGAGCGAGCAATGATGTCTTCATTTCATCAAGTTTGATTAGCTATCAAGTATCTGACCTAGTAACTCCTCCAACTCCTTCAGGGGAAATACCAAACATTTCACACATGTTCCTTCTTCACATCATTATTGGAAACTCCTTAGTTTATTTGTAAGTTACACAATTGTTTACATATCGTGTGCCTGATACTGTTGACAACCTAGGTCACAGTATGCAATAAATGCTACAGAATAACCAGAGCATCAGCGGTGCAAAGCCGTCTGTTTTGTTTTTCAAAAAAAAAAAGTAAAATCAGCTGGGTCAGCTGGGGGGGGGGCAAATTAGTGCCTGATCATAACTGTTATCTACATTAGACAGTACCTTTAATCATTGATGTTTGTGAAAACCAAAATGACAGACAAGTAAAAAAAAGGTGTTTTGATCAAGGTTTTTTTAACAAATAAAGGAGCATTTTTTTAAAACAAATAAAGGAGCCATTTTTAAAATGAATTTTCAAGACACAAATGTGCATTGAATATTGGCTATAACTTTGCTGGCTAAAAAGGAGATTTATGCTACTTTAATGTTACCCTAACCCTAATAGTACCAAGCACAAACAAACACCAATGCACTGAGTGAGAAGTCCCAGATGTAGTGATTGCAAATCAAATACACATGGGCACAAAATCGCTGGCCTGGCCAGTGACAAAATCATAGCGTGCTATCCCCAGTCATGGGACTGGGTCCCAAAGGACCCTGCTTCAAGACCAACCAAAATTTCGGACTTTTCCCTTTCCCCTCATCCCTTATTCCTTCAATCCCTCCCCGGAAGATAGACTAGAAACAGATGGGGCATTAAGATTATAGAAGAGGTAGCCAGCAAAAGGTAAGCGGGCGAGGATGAGAAACTGGTGTATTTTTTTCCTTGGCCTTATAACACTCATTACAATATTCTTCTTTTAATAATTTATTGCAAACACTCTTGGCCTGGGCCCGACTTGTCCGGTCTTTCAGACTCGGTGCTCTACATTTTTATTTGCATACTGTGCCAGGTTTATTAACTTGTCATTCACGAAGGTTGTGTTATTAACTAAGGTACATGTATGAAGCAACCTAGTGCATGCGGCAGGACAAACCACTGGCCATACTAGAGCTTTTAGTGCATCATATCATACTGACAATTAAGCAGATGTTTTTCTACAAAATAAAGACCTTGCTTACCTAACAGTTACTATTTAATTTTGATCAGGTCATAATCCAGCGCATAATAAAGGCTTTGTGATATATTATGGAGCTTTATTTTGGTTAGCATTGTATGTTATCAAATCTCCAATATATGGATTTTTTTCTGAAAACTTGGGACTTGAGTCAAGTCAGGGATTCAGCATATTTTGGCAAGTGGGGACATCCCCTTGACAAAACTGTGTAGCTATACTTTGTTCATCACCAAAAGGGCAAGACTCTTCACACAGCTAATTGATATAGAATAGTGCGGGTGCAACTGCAAGCAACACTGCAGCAGACGCAGTATTTGATGTACGCGCAGCGCACGCTGGTGGCAAGAGGCACGCGTGTAAAGCAGAATTACTTTCACGTGTGGATAAACAAAACCCAGATAATTTACATGATCTAAGCCAAACACAAAATTTCCAATTTTTTCTATCATCTTGTTCTAACTTTTGAACATCAACAATCCATCTTCACTTATGAGGCTATTCTATACGAGGCACCAGATCCGCATCAATGTGGTACTTCTGAGATCCAGATCTGTTTAGACATGCGTTGGGCCGTCTACACGATGCACATTTTACAGTGCGAGTGTTGCAACTTTCAAAAACAAAGGTAACGTGTAAGTGCACGTATGCAGCACGTAACAGAATCACAAGTTAAGCGCGGCACTGCACGACGCGATAGAAACCGTGCTAGAAGCGCATTCCTGTTCGCACTCCCAACACTGTCCAGTAACACGTTACACACGTGTACACACCACACAGGTCACATTGATATGTATCGGATGCGAATCTTGTGCCTCGTGTAGATAGCCCCTATGTCAGCATGAACATAAATCCTCACATGTAATTCTGGTGCATGAAAATAAGGACATTCTTTGTATTCCTATTTCATGAAAGTGTACTCAAAATGAGTAGTAACACATTGTACATGTATAAACAAAGAGCTCAAAGACTTTTTAATATAGGAAGTGGCTATTTTGTTAGATGAGGAACAGGGTTAATTTTGGACCATTTTCAAAAGACGAATGGGGCCATGGGAAACATCACTAAAGTAGTGCTATACTATATAATGATTGCAAACAGATCTGCATATAATTGAAGAGCTTTTTTTTAAAAACTCACTTGGTCAATTTTACAAATTTTGAATAATTTGTTTTTGTTGTGAGCGGGAGAAAAAATGAGCTTGGAAAATTAGAACGGGTTAACTTGACTGCCACTTAAAGTGACAGGAGGAGATTTTTTTAGGATACAAATTTCTCTCAAATTTCACTGGATCAGTTGTAGACCATCTACCGAGAACGTTTCGAAGGTTTATTGGACAAACAGGTGCAAAAGAAAACCGCAAACTTGTTTTGAACTTGCCTGTTATCGTAATCGTTCCCCATAGAAAACCACGCTTTGACTTTCTGTCGTGCACGACAGAAACTACTAAATCATCATCTTATTACATAAAGACGGCGTATTCGGCTTATTCACTTCAGGTGTGATCTAATACATTGGTAAGCATTCCAAATATGTAAAAAAACTGTGGTTCGAGAAAAATTGGGGGCATTTCTTCCTGGAAATCTCCTCATGTCTCTTTAATGACTGATTGATTTTTGAAAACAAAAACAAAAATGGACAGTTCATGATTTAATTTTCATCACTGATTAAAACCTCATATGCTCAGTTTCATTTCACAGTCAGAAAAAATGTATTGAGTGAGTTGTGAAAAAAATGCTCTCAAATGCATGAGTGCAGATGTGTGTCTATGTGCACCTGTGTGCTGTGTTGTATGCATTCCTGCGTATGTTACACATGTGTCTGTGTGTGCATGTACTGCTGAGGGTTATGAATGTGCAGAAGTTTACTTATACTTTGGGTTTGTTTTACCCATTAGTTAAGTGATATTTGTTAGTTGATTCTTTAGGTGATTTTTTTAATATAA
>JAMKCH010005519.1:0-32523 GCA_023653785.1 Ophioderma brevispina
TGATTTTATTTGCTCCATTTATTCAACAGAATTCCAATTTGGGCTGGGTGTTTCGATTACAGGAGTAACACATTTATTCTGTTCTTAGAAAATGCAGGTAAGTCATAGTTTCATGTGGATTTGTTTTGAAACATTTTTTGTCTATTTCTAAAAAATGGATAATTTGCACTGCACTATTTTTTATTTTGCTGCATAATTGTTCCCTGCTTACAAGTTAGACCATTCCATGTGGTCGATAAACAACTTCAAACAAAATTTCAAGTATTAAATTAATCTTTCAAAAATTAGTCAAGAATTAAAATGTTACTGGTGATGTAGTTTGAAATTATAATCCTGTTTTCCAAGCAATCTTATTGTGGTGATTCTTAACACTGTGAAAATGTAAGAATTTCATTGGCTGAATGCCCGGTTCAATTTGTTTATTGACCCAGTTAGTACGCGCTGCGTATTGAAGTTTTTTATGTTTGAAGCGCTGGCGTCATACCCGTTTTGCTACTTTCGCGCGCTCCCTGCCACACCGTTGCGTCTCGTTGCGTATGATCGTTGCTTCCTGTTTTTTGCTATGTTGTCACTGGGTATGCGGATCTTCTTGTTCTATTAAGAGCCATAAAGTATCGCGAAATTGGGTTAAAGATGACCAATGTGATGCGATCAAGCAAAATGAGTCTGAAGTCGGTCATATCATTTTTACTTTTTCATAGCAGCTGTAATGGCATCATTTAAAAAGCTACATTTTGCTGAAATCCCCATTGAATTGACCAATTATTTCCAAAATATATGATCAGTTGAAGGTGGCCAAAACAATAGGAAACAAAGGACATTTTCTCCTTGTTTGGCTATATCTCACAATCCATATTGCGACTCCACTCAATGTTTGCTTGATCACAGGCGGTGGCGCCAAGCTTCATTCATAGCGCAAAAATGCCGCACGAGTCATTGGCCGAGCCTGAACAGTGACGGAATTTTTCACTGTACGGTAGTGAGTGGCGAGTGGGAATTCCGGTACGGAGCCCGTGACTGATCTAAATGCCTTGCTGTATGTCGGGGGTGCATCTGTGCTGCAAAACTATCATCAATCTTTTTAAAGACGGGGGGGGGGGGGAACATGAGAGGATTGCTACAGCAGGTCCAACTATCATGCATAGCACCTGGTACCTGGCCTGGACATGGTGCCGCAGCTATAAAATACTGTGGACCTCGATTGAACATGGAGGTCAAACAAGCCTCGCTCAGAATGGATCCTTTTTTGTACCGTTATTCGTACAAAAAAATACTTACAGAACTGTAGTTGATTCTTCACTCCAATGGATTTTTGAGTGGAAAAATATTGATAATACACATATTTCGACTTTTAGAATATTTTGTCCAAGTTTTCGTGATTACGTGCTAACCTATGGGAACGGCAAAAATGACGCTATCTTGGCCGGCCCCCCACCCCCCCCCCTGCTTGTCACATCACAAATATGATTAATTGCTGTTTAGAATGAGAATAAAGGTATGATTTGGAACCGGTACTCTCTTACGACAAATTGAACAAACGGCGACACCATTATTTTTGAGTTGAAGAACTCGGCCTCCGGCCCTGCTTCCACTTAAAAATAATGGTATCGCCGTGGTTTCAATTTTGTCGTAGTTAAAGAGAGTACAGGTTCCCAAAATAATACTTTAGTCTATAAGTTAATTGGTTTGTGTTATTGGATTTACAATTGAAACTGAACTTGTATTTGATGGTTCTTTTTCAGGTTTACGAAAATTAGAAGCTCTCTTTGGGGCTTTATCATACTATGGGTTTTCTTTCGATATTTGTGAGGTATATTGGCAAGTGTAATCTAGTATAAGCTATGTTGTGTGTAGACAAACATTCTCTTATGTACCAGTACCTTTCTACTTCTGAATGACCTAGCATCTCTTTAACATCTTTCTTCAAAATTGTATTAAAGTAGGTCCAAAATTAACAGTTAAGGGCATTATTATGGGTCCGTTTTAGGCAAAATTAGTAAAGGTATGGGTGCTTCTTCCAGACTGTGGAGGCACAGATGTATATCCACCAAACTTGATAACCTCAGCTCTGGTGAGAGACAAGGCAACATAGCATGGTGTTCTATACTGTTATAGACTACGTAAAAAAATGTTTTTGTATTCGAAGTCTTTGTTTTGAGTGACTTTATTCAGAATATGTCTTTTGATGTCCGAAGTGTACACATGTGTGTTTGTGTGTCACGGGCATCAGCTAACTCAAACACTTTACATATGAGTTTACTCAAGGGTGTTTTTGAATCAATCCCGACAATGCATTGCATGCGCCTATACATACTGTAACGACCACATAGTCGTACTTAGGGATCAGTTTTTCAAGAAGTTTAATACCACAGGACATTTCATAATCTGCAAAAAAAAACCCTGAGTACAGCACCTTGTGGCCTAAATGAGTGTTAAAAACAGGTTTTTTAGTGTTAGAATAGGTTTTTGTGGGATCACTTGACCTTAATTGGGTAAATTTCCCAAAACTGGTGAATTGTGGGATTGACTCATACACCGCCTCTGGGATTTACTTTTCAACAAAAAAAATGAGGTAGGAAGACATAGGTGATAAGATGGAATAGAGAGAATTAAAAGACTGTAATCTGGTATTCTGAAAGGAGGCTAACTTTAACCTTTTGGGTTTGAAACCATGAATTAATCCGACATGAGTGGACGCTTTTTCCTTTCAAAACCCTGTGAAAAGTTAAATATAACGGTGAGAAAATTCCTCATGGATAGGCCTGTTCCGGCCCTCCATGAGGAATTTTCTCACCTGTTACATCATATTTTTTAGAGTATGATGGAAGGAAAAAGTCCACTCATGTAGGACTAACCTGGTTTAAAACCAGGTCTAAAGTTAGATTCCCTTTCAGATCCCCAGCCTAAAAAAATCCTCAGCATAAACAGCTTGAAATTGAACTACCCTTCTTTGAAATGTCACTATTTTTTTCTAATAGTTATTACAGTTAACATACCAAGTCAGGAGTTTTGAAAGGCCTTTGGTTTCCGTGGTGTGAGGGTTGTCAGCTTCCACAAATACAACAGGCTGTGGGATTAGTAGGGCGGTCAATTATGCCTCCCCTAATATCTCATACTACATTCAGCACTCGTCCTGGTAAGGACAAATAGCATAAGTGCCAAAATAATTGTTTGATTGTTATCTGTCACGGACCGGCAGCCCAATGTTGAATTTTATTTTCCATGTTAATACTTCTTCAATATCTCTAAATTTTCTGCTAACAATGTTCCTTTTGATCCCAACGGGGCTTATTTCCTCATGGCAAGCAATGAGGCAGTGGAAATCTATTTGGACCCCAGGTAGATACAGATACCACATTGTAGATGCACAATGCCTGGCAAAATGAACTTTTCTGGTCCAAAATGCATGCATGTTGGATTTTAACCCATACACAAGCTTCAAGTGGATCAGGACTGACCTTTTTCGCAATGATTGGACTCAATATTTTTTTGAGCTAAAGGATGCAACTCCCCACCCCAAAATCACTGATGGAAAAAAGAGTTTGAAACTTTACAAAATGATCAGTTTTAAGTTGAAAAAAAGTGGATAAAATCTTTCAAACAAGAATTAGAAAAATATGTTATTTAATTGTGAATTTCATGTGAAATCTGAACAAAAATTCCAATAAGAACATTCATTTTTCAGTCACAAATAACAAATTCAATTACATAACATGAAGACCCTGTGGGTTTGCAAATGAAACATTGTGCACTGTGTTAACTTCAAATCGCCACACTCAATATCACGTACAAGGTTACACCCTTCCTTGCCAATCCTTGGTGTTTCCTTAAGATATTTATAACACCACAATATAATGAAAAACAACCTGATAGTGATTGCTAAATCACGGTTTTATGTCATACAACCTGACAAGAAATCAATGTGATGTTTTCATGTTTCAGTCACGTACAGTGGACCACTCAGAGAAGACAACTCGGGAGCCTAAACACATACTAGCATAGAGGTCAGTAGTTCATTTATGTATTTTAGGGCCATTCTTCGGTCATGTTTGACCTAAAAACAGTAAATTTTTTAAATGTTTTGTCATGTGATTCACCTTCTGATGGTCACACATGTGACCAAACTTTTTTTTTTCCTCCCTTTTTCCCCCTTGACAACATAAAATAACCAATCAAGATAAGTGGAACATTATTTTTGGTTAGGTTTTTTGGACTCAAGGTGATTACTATGTAAAAAAAAATAATAACAGATTGGTACATTGACAAAACATCATTGTGTGAAAAGTCAAAATTTTTACCCCGGTTTTAGTCACAAACGGGACCGAAGAATGGCCCTTTATCATTTATGCAACTGGTGGAGGAAGACCTGTAATGGTTCAACATGAATCACAGTCTCTGATATAGCCTATTAAAATGGAATAAAGCATAGGCATGCTTTTTGTGCACATTCAATGTTTAATCAAATAGCTGCCTCATCTTTTATTCGTTCATTATGGGAGCTTTTACTATTATCTAGTTCCTATTATATACCTCTAGATTAGATCCTTTTGCATCTGATTTGTTAACGAAAGTGACATGACAGGTATAGTGTATCATCAACCATTTGTAGTAAACTGTGTATAATACCTTTTTGCCTTTATAATTACCTTTTTGCCTGGTATATTATACAAATATATACTGACATGAGAGACTCTTGTTAAAACTATGA
The DNA here is from genome assembly GCA_023653785.1 of Ophioderma brevispina. Lineage (NCBI taxonomy): Eukaryota > Metazoa > Echinodermata > Ophiuroidea > Amphilepidida > Ophiodermatidae > Ophioderma > Ophioderma brevispina. The sequence goes on from JAMKCH010005519.1 coordinate 4,709, forward strand.
CGCGGTGACTACAATATGCTATTTTGGCTGATGGGCGGCGCCCCAATGCACGAGGGACATCAGTTTTAAAACAGAGGCTCGAATAAATCAGTAATATATTGTTTTATACACGTCATTCATATATTCATTGTTCAATGATTGGTTTAAAGATTTTATTAAAGAAGAGGTAATTGAGATTTAGCCTAGCCCTACCTGCCCTAGCCTAGCCTACCAACATATGACCTCATGCCGGCATCACTATTGCAGTGTTGTGCGCAACCCTATACTTACACAGACGTAACCCCATCAAACATGGACAGGCTGTCTTTTGATTGTTCACACTTTGTCATTTCTTGATCACTTAAATCTGGAATCTTGTCTGATTTGTAGACAGGCCGTACCGGCACTCACTGCAATTTTCGCCTCGCCGCCTGTTGACATTTGTTTTGATTTTATCATTCTACACAGGGCTGACATTTTGCTAAAATTGGAAGCCGAAATAGTCTTTTTTTGGAAGCCGTAAAAGTTTCTTTTGATAGCCGTAAATAGTCTTTTTTGAGAGCCGTAAATAGTTTCTTTTATATGCCAAATAGTTCTTTTGAGAGCCGTAAATAGTCTTTTTCTGCAGAATGGTATGGGTTTATAATTTGATCATGGTACTGTCCCCTTTTACCAAATCAATGACAAGAATATATGAATGACCGTCTATAATCCTTTTTGCCGGTATAATGTAATTTTTTTTGACCAGTATAATTAACTTTTCTCAAGACTGTCCCCTGCGCACCTCGTCGTAATCATATTTTGTTGTGCGTTAGTTTTTCCACACCTGCGGTGATCACGCACAATCCCATCTATGCCGTCGTAATGTTTCAACCATTTATTCCCTTCAAACTGTAAAAAACTGTAGTTTGATAAAAAAAACCAATCTTAGTGATTCGGTAAAACAATATTGACCTGTTTTTTAGTCGGGAGGCACGGTAAAATTATAGGCCCTTGGTGATCTCAGCTCTTCGGGGCATCGTATAGTTTTTTGAATCATCTCGTGCCTATAATTTTTAAACCATGCCCCTCATAGCAGTCATATTTGTATACCATTAATCAGTTTTTTCCAGTATTGTTTTTTAAGCTACTTAGTGTTGCCTGCACAAATTCATAAATTCACCTTTAATAGACCTTTTCAAATCACATTGGAAATGTTAGAAACAAAATACAAATGTACGCCGAGCGTCCTTATACGTTTGCGTACTTTAACAAGCAACTTGCCATTGACTCATTTTCGCAAAGTTACGAAAAAGTGCTGCGTTAAACAGTTTGTGGTGTGCTGACCCTTTCGTGACGGCTATTCGGGTCACCAATGTTCGGTAAACTTTGTTTTGGAAAGGTCTATTGACCTGAGTCGGTCAGTTTACTTTTGTTGTCTCGTACTGTAACCTAATCCAATCCACAATTATTGGCAATTATAAAAAATGAGTTGAACTAGCATCAGCGTGACCTGTTTACAAATCCCATTCACGTTGCAATATTGATATAATAGCGCCGACCATTTTTTGAAAAGGGGTCGCCTAATACCTCCTAATGTATGCAGTATGACGTATGACCGTGAATGAACATATCGGCACAGTGCCACATAACGCCCGCGATCCCGGAGTCACAAAGTGTATGAAGGTATGCCTCCACTTGTTGAATTTTGACGAATGTCTATCCAGATTTTATTTAGGACCCTGCTGAGCATGGTACAAATTTGAGCTTTTGATTCTTTAACCCCCTAGGTCTAACCGTCCTATTTGATTGTCATACATTGGGTTATTGGATGGATCTAGCCAATCAGAAATGGTAAGAAAACCTTAATGTTTGTGTACAGATATATGCCAGATCTATTTTGATTGGTTACTCCATAGTTTATATCCAGATATATCATATATGAGCCACTCAGAGATACTTAAAGTGGTATACCTCAGGGGGTTAGAGACATGAGGACATTTCTAGAGAGTGTTGCATAACACATGCCTTTGTAAACTAACAATGATTTCAGCCATAAACAAGCAAATCCGGTGTGGTCAACTAATCTAAAATCCTCATTAGTTCGAGGTTTTTAAAGGGCCTGTTTTGTGGCCAACATTATAAACTCTTTTACAACACGTTATACAACACTCAACCTTTTGATCATGTGGTATTAACTACAATGTCCTTGGCCCCAAAGCCCCCAAATGAAGAAACAGAATATTTTTCTAGTTGTTCCTTAGCCTATCAATTGTGGTAATTTGTTCACAGAGGTATTAGAGGACAAGTTGTTTGTGGTGTCTATTTACTTTTATCATCTTCAGTTGGCCTAATCTCAATTTCATCAACACCAATTGGATCAGTCCTGTATTGCATCATTATCAGTTGCATATGTCAGTCAGTCTGTGAGTCGCCCAATATCTGGCTTCATTTTCCTGGTCCAGGATATACCGGGTATTAAAGACGGGCGGAAAGAGGGTTTTGAAAATATGCATTATCTCTCACAAATTCCAAGGTGTTTTAAAAACAAAATATACTATTTTGGAAGACTCATATGTGCATGCATCACTGTTTTTAGAAAATGACTAACTTCAAGTAGTAATTACACTCAAAGTGACAATATGTTCTCATGTTATAAAATGGAAATGACAAAGCCCCCCTGAAAATTCATGCACATCGGATGACAACTGATTCCCTGGCTAAATAAAGTTTCTGTGTACGTGAAGTGGCAGTAATTATGCAGATAGCCATTGACATATAAAATGAAAAACTTCCATATATGTCAAGCAGGGAAAACCAAACACTCCATTCAAAATACAATACAAACTTACAAACCACACCTACATAGTACAGTAAATGCTTTGCAGCGTGCTGTTAAATATGCACATCGATTACGTCACTGAACTGACACATACATCGAACTAGTTCTAATTTAGGGTGTATGTTACTAAGCGACCGGTGTTCTTAGAAACGTTTATTACATGCGCGCGACCTTGGATTGATTCATTTTATTATGACGTGTGGTGTGCATGTTTTCGTTAGAAACATTAGCTGGCATTGGATCTCATGACATATTCAGAATTTTGTTTGTAAAAATATGATGGGCCTGTAATATAACTTTCTGGAAATTAGGTTAATGTCTTTATATTTTAGTTTCTTTTGCATTGACAAAAGCAATGCACTGAAAGTTTGACCAGATCTCAGAATGGCACCGCCCCTGCGTGCATTATTTTTTTTTGCACCCCTAACATTCGAACCTAACAATATTCACCATGACGCCTCAAATTGTGCAATTGTCTACAGCAACTTCTGGCATTGAGTGTTGGAATCACATGTTATTCACATTTTTCAACCATTTTGTTTTTGAGCCAGTGTTTGTCCGTGAATTTGGTTGCCGATCCTTATCCGTCCTCGCAGGTTTTCTCTGAGAATTTCGGTTTACTCCTGCAAATCTAATATTGGACTTCTTCCCCAATAAGAGCTTTCCTTGTCATTCTGGATTTACTTGTTGGTTGTAGGTCAGCCTCAAGGCAACTCCACCGCGCGCCTGAGCACGTATGGTTGGATTTGTTAGCCCCAAAAGTTCTGTCCTCAAAGTTTGACTCCGGCATTTTAAACTTCAATTTACTTGATAATTGTTTTTAAACAATTTTTGCAAAATTTGGTGCAGTTACATTTTTTTTTCGAAAAAACTCTGTGGACCTCCCATTCAAAATATCTAATTTTTTTTCTTCTCACTTCTTTGTCTAATATAAAGTTGTATAACCATGTGGAAGAACGAAAAATGATTTAGAAAAATGTAAAATCCCCGTTAGCACATGATACCTCCGCCATATCCCCCCGTGTTAATCCCCCCTTTTTGTGAACAGAAAGAACTTTTTATAGTTTATGGGTGAGCGCATAGAGTTTATGAAACTTAAAACAAATGCGCGTACCGCATTTCCAGACCCCATCGGCTTTGAACAAATTATATATTTTTTGTGCCTTATAAGAACTTTAAATATTAAATAAAAAAATGGAAATTGAATGAAAATTTTTGTTTTCATTTCTAATAACAGGTATAGCTCTGTTTGTTTCATTCCTCATCAACTTGTTTGTGGTGGCTGTATTTGCTGCAGCTTTTTACGGCAACGACAAATACCAAAACCCAAGCCTGGCAAATGCTGTAAGTTAATCTTATGTTTTTAACCATGGAATCTTTCATGCTGCAATAATTTCACAATTTGGGTGCAGTCACAGTCAAATTCAGGGCCACCTGCAGCTGGTCCAGGCCTGGGTAAGATGAAAATTCAGGTCCCTGTTTTAGAAAAATGTATGTGTATTTGAAGTGTGACAAAAATTATTTTTTGCCTCAACAAAATACAATGTTGTCCCAAAGTCCATCTTCCATGAAATCTACTATTTGGGTCTATGTGTGCTCTCATTCACGGCCCCTCCATGTATGACAGGGTTACTAAAATAGGCTACTTATTATACCATGAGCCAATTCAGTCTCCAATCCATTCACCAATGTATTAAGAAGATACACACCCTGGTTGTGGGGTATGATATATGATACCCAGAATACACAAAGTCAGTTTGTGTCAATGCATGTATAAGCACAACCCACTGAACTGTGTCCTTGGTGGATGAGCATATTGTAGCATATAGTGAGTCTCAATTCCAATGTCACAGTTCAGTACCTTCCATTCACCAGTGTATTAATAAATTAGACACCCTGGTTTTGGGGGTATGATGTATAATATCCAGAACACACAAGGTCATGGTTTATGTTGATACATGCATGTGGAGTTAACCAAACTCTGCCCTTGTGAATGAGCATATTATGGCTTGTAGTGGTTGAAGTAAACAAGATAGGATTTCATTGTTGAAGCAAATCATGTGGAAAATGGTTTGGGATGCAATATGGGGGTGGTTGTTGATAGCACCAGAATAACAGAAAGGTCATTGGAAATTGTGTCGCCAATTCTCAAACAACCCTTTCAGAATTTGTTTATGTTCTGATTAGATAATGTCATTTTGATGCTTTGTGAAGGTGTGTTTTAATAATAATAATAAGAGCTTTATTTCAACCTAGTTATAACATGTTTAATATACAATATTGTTCTTCCACATGTCCGTGGCCTTAAAATACTACAGAATGAAACCTAGATTTTAATTATACATTTTAAAATTATACAATTAAACAGAAATACAATTAAAACGGAAATATATGCATAAGTACATGTGTTCAAAACAAATAATTAAAAGTGGCAAGTAAGGAAACAGACAAACAATTACCCAATTAAAAATATCAAAAATATCTCAGTGTTACAATTTCATTGTTACAAATGCATGACCCCTCTCTTGAAGCTTGTCAAAAAATTATGACCCCATATACCCCAAGAAGGTTATCCTAATTCATGGCAGCACACAGATGTATCACATGGCAAGTCTGGAAAAAGCGCAGGAACTGGGAACCTGGTTCCTGGAAAATCTTACTATTTGGAGGGAAATTTTTATCCTGTAAATAAAGAAATACAATACAAATACAAATTTTGCAATCTTGGAGGGAAAGTTTGATTGTGTTCCCAGGAAATTTGGCATTTTTTCCAGCCCTGGCACATGGCAGCACACAGATGTATCACATGGCAGCACACAGATGTATCACGTGGTAGCTATTGCACTTACAACCATCTTACATTTACACAACCATATATTTAGGACCCCTTCTGAAGAAAATTACAACCTTAAAGAATCTTTGAGCAGAAAAAAAACATGACCGTTGATTGAAAATGTTAAAATCCGACTGACCGACCCAATTTTAAATTTTCTTGCAAGGGCAACACATTTCTTAAGGGGACCTACTAACATGTACTATGCCAGTAAATTGCATTTTTTTTTTACTAACCATTTTATTGGCCATAAAATATTTTCATTTTAGATTATTTATTTAGAGCTTTTTCTATCCAGGATATTGTCCAAAATGATTACAGAGATTTGCATCAGATTCTTAAAGAAACACATTATTAATTTAAACATGCAAATGAGAAGATAAGTAAATATGGTAAACATTTGTGAAATAAAGAATTGTTTGGTTGGTATAACAGTCTGACAAAATAGTGTCAGTAAGTCTTGTTTTTTTCTTGTTATAAATATCAAATACACATGTTTTAGGAAATAAAATAATATAGTGTTCCATAAAATGTGTTGGGCTCGATTTTTTAATGTCAGCATTGTAAAATCCAAAAACACTATTTTATCAAATGTATCGCAAATAAGTGTTTATGCTTATTTGTCAATCTGTAGGCAGAAGGTGTTTTGAATCAATCCCATGATGCATTGCAATGTGCCTATACTGCACTGTATGAAACACATGTCAGTACTTAGGGATAAAAAGTATTCCAAAAGTTAAGAACCACAAGACATTTCATAATCATGCTAAATATTCCCTAAGTACTAACACTGGGGGAAAAATGAGCATAAAAGCCAGGATTTTTATGTGTTATGAATATGATTTTTGTGGGATCACATGACCCTATTGAGGTGAAATTTCCCAAAACTGGTGCATTATGGGATTGACTCAATGCACCCTCTGATCTGATCTGTTTGTTAGCGTAATTCACTAGCATTCAGAAAAAATGCCCTTGTGTTTGATAAAAAAATGGCAAAATTATTCAATGCCTGGTAATAAGTATGAACAACTTGGAATAGAAGACAGAGGTGTATTTTGCAACTAATCATGTGTGAAATTGTTTCAAGGTCATTGAATTCAGGTTCTTTCAGACCTATATGTGTGTGTATATGTGAGTGTGTGTAATATTACAGTTCATTAATCAGGGTATAAATATGTTGGTTTTGTGCCAAGGTGAAGGTGATTTAATCATTTTTTGTGTCGCCTGCATGAATTGCAGGAGGCGACACCAACCAGTCCTTAATTATGTCTGACCGTGTGCCCGTGTGATCGTGTTTTCAAAGGTTAAGTTTCGAAAAAAGTTTCTCATTCAAAAAGTTTAAGTCCAATTGCTACAGAAATTGGGTCATAGATGTCCTTTGGGAACCTCCATATGATATGAGGTCAAAGGTCACATACCAAGGTCAAAGGTCAAATGAGGTCAAGTTATAAAATGGGCTTAAAACATGAAAAATTGGCTTCATTCGAGAAGTAAAAGTCCAATTGCTACAGAAATTGGGTCATAGATTTCCCTTGTGAACCTCCATATGATAGTGAGGTCAAGGGTCACATTCCAAGGTCAAAGGTCATGTGAGGTCAAGTTATAAAATAGGCTGAAAACAAGTTAGCTTCATTTGAGAAGTCCAGTAGCTACAGAACGTGGGTTATAGATACCCCTTAGGAACATTCATATTATAAAGAGGTCAAAGGTCACTTGCCAAGGTCAAAGGTCATGAGAGCAAGTTGTAAAATAGGCTGAAACATCAAATTAGCTTCATTCAAGAAGTAAAAGTCCAATAGCTACAGAACTTGGAACATAGATGCCCAAGCTTGGGAACCATCATATGACAATGAGATCAAGGGTCACATACCAAGGTCAAAGGTCATATGAGGGACGTAAAACAGCAAATTGGCTTCATTCAAGAAGTAAGTCCAATAGCTACAGAACTTGGATCATAGATGCACCTTGGAAATCTTCATATGAGGTCAAAGGGCACATACAGGATCAAAGGTCATATGAGGTCAAGTTATAAAATAGGCTAAAAAATAGGCTTCATTTGGGAAGTAAAAGGCCAATTCAGAACTTGGATCGTAGATGCCCCTTGCGAATTTTCCTATGTGCAATCAAAGGTCACTTGCCAAGTTCAAAGGTCATGTGAGGTCAAGTTATAAAATGGGCTGAAAACAGCAAATTGGCATAATATGAAAAGTTGAAGTCAACAACTTGGGCCATACATGCAACATGGGAACATGATAATAAGGTCAAGGGTCACTTGCACAGGTCAAAGGTCATCTGAGGTCAAGTTATAAAATAGGAGTGAAAGAAAAGTGGATCGCGAAAGCAGGCAACACTTGTGGTTCGAGAACCGCGTGTTGTTGGAAACACCCTCAGTTTAGTTTGTAAAATATTGTGATTTTTTTACACTGTGCAAACTCTCATTATGAATAGTTTGCCTGCTCTTCTTCGCGTATCCACAAGTCATTGGCAATGGCTTATGTTGGTGTCAGGATTTATTCAATGGTTCTCAATGGTTTCATGCAGTGTGTTTACGAGCGAAATATATTGTTCACCTCAAATTTCCGCCATTGTTGATTTCAAGCTCTGTTAATGATGTATGTTTAATTCTGTTGACAGGGCAAATGGATTCATGACAAGTATGGCAATGCTCTCAAGATAATCTGGGGTATAGGATTGCTAGCAGCAGGACAGAGCTCAACCATGACCGTAAGTAAATCTAAAAGAAGTCAGTCACTCAGTTATGAGTCACAAGAGTCATGTGAATTTATTTCAGCAAAATCTTATAAATGAGAAGAAAGTATTGGCAAAAACAAGTGGCATGAGTGTGTGACTCATTCATGCAAATTCAAGTTGCAAGTTGCAGAAAACTGCTCAAGTTCTAAGCTTTAAAGGCAGGCTCTGAGATTTCATGAGGCTAGTGCCCTCATTTTTCAAACAAGTTGTTTTTTTGCATATACATCATGCTTGTTCATATACTAATCACTGGTTGAAATAGCTAAGGTCAAATTTATGTTCTTTATACAAAAAATCACAACTTTGTAGTGAAATTCCCAATTTGGAATTTTATTATTCACAATATCATATGATACTGTATACTCCACATAAAATGATTGCTTTTACGTCAAAATGATAAATCGGATTCATTTCAATCTTTGACTTTAATTTTATATAACTATCTTTTATTCCAACACACACAAATATGTGTTTTAAAGTCTCTGAGTCAACCTTTATTCCTTACGGCACCCATGTAGCATTTACATTAATTTCACATTTTGTGTTAGGTTTAGATTTCTTGACACATACAGCCCATGGCATACAATTTATTTCAATGTATCCTTCAACCATACTGTAAAGTGGGAAATTTTCGCCCTTTTCGCCACTTCTTGAGCTAGCGCGAAAATGTTTACTTTGTGTGTAGGTCTATGTAGGATAGCTGAAAAGAGCGAATTTAAAAACAAGCAAAAATGTTAAAATCGCTGAACGCGAAAAATTACATGCTCGAAAATTATCACTTTTACAGTACTCTAACATAATTGCGATGAAGTACAGCATTAAAGTATGATAGATGTCATAGAATTGCAATCTGAGTTGATAAGGTTATCACTAATTTATTGTCTGGTTTTAAAAGGTACAACGAGAGATTTGAGGCACCAAAATATTTGGCATTAATAGTAATTCAAATAGATAGACACTCAATAGTTTATTGACCTTGATTAGCCATCAGAAATGTCTTAAAGAGAGAAAAAAGGTGATTTTGATTTGCTTATATTTCAATGTAAAACATAGGCTGAAGTTCGTATTTGCTACTATACGAAATTTGAAATTTCACAATTTTTGCCCACCAAAGAAAAATTTCTTGGCTTAATCCTTCAGATGGGATATATTTGATTGAAAGCTTTACATCAGGGCAAAATATCAGAACTTTCAATTTTTTGAGGACACCTGGTATGTGAAATCTCTCGTAGCACCTTTAAGTGCTGTAAAAAGAAATTCAATAATGCTTGATGCAGGGTATCCCCCCCCCCCCCCCTCTTTAACCATTTGTCTGCTGAGGGAATGGTATGCCCTGTAGAGAACTTAAAGAGACACTGCCATTTGAAAAATAGGTGCACCCTCAAGATTTTTCAAAATCGATATTGTTGCATGGTTGTAAAGCTTTTATATACAAAAGCCCTCACCAAAATGATTAAGAACAAATAAGCTTCCTATGGGTAAACAGAACGATTTTATAATTCCCGTCGCAGCAACATTAAATCAGCAGACAAAGAAAGGGCTTTGAACACAAGAACACTCACTCCTGTATGCTGTTTCTCACGCTATGCACACTGTTTGACACGGTCTATAACCTTGTGGTTTTAATATCAGTGAGTACGAGTCAAAAATATTCATACACATTTGTTGATTAAAGTTATGGAAAACTTAAAAGTTGGCCTACAAAGTACTGGATGTCTTTATCCTCATATCAATGTCCCTATCTGTTTTGGGGTATGTTATTTTTTTGTGTAAAATATATCTCTGATCTTCCAATGGCCTAGACTATCATTTGAGAGCAAAATTGAAGAAATTTCATATTTTGTGAAAATGTGCTAGTGCCGCTTTAACGCAGTATGCGTAGGGCGTAATATTACCCCCAGAGACGTTGGAAATTAGGTACTTTAATTTTAATTGACCAATGACTCTAATGGTCCCATTTGTGGCTGTTATGACTCTGGGTGTAATCCTGCCATAATAGGTCATGACCCCAGAAGTGACCTTTGACCTTGTGAACTCGAAAAGTGACTTTGAAATAGTTCTCTCTCACCATTGTATATACTGGCGGCTCGCGGGCCAAATCCGGCCCACTAATCAGTGACGCTTTGCCCACCAACAGCCAAAGATAGAGAAAAGATAAGAAAAGAAAAGAAAGACATTTGGCCCTCCAGTATTTGATGTTCATGGCCCACGGGCAAATATATTTGAGAACACTGCGCAGATGCGATCAAGTGGGTAAAATATACCAATGGTCACCAATTGTTGTCCATTATATTTGTATCATGAGGTAACATATAAATCCCAACCTGGAAGTCGGTAATGATTTTCACTTCTCTTATTCTTTGTTTACAGGGAATATGCTGGACAATTTGTAATGGAAGTGAGTAAACTTAGTTCAGGATAATTCACCTTTTAACTCAAAGGCAATATCAGTAATCCATGCAAAAGTGATTATTAGCAGAACTTTAAAAGTGAGTAAAAGTGTAAACTAAATTATCATAAAGTATTTTGAAATAAAAAATGACACATAAAGAAAGGAATCAAGCCATGCTGAAAAATGTGAAAAATTCCATTCTGTTATAAGTTGCAGTGAGTGTAGTTTGCGTAAAGAAACATCTAACACTTATTGTGATTTTTTGAACTATGAAAACAGTTAATACTTTGCCAATTGTGCCAAAAGATGTACTGAATTTCACAACGTATACTGTTTGGTAAAAGGACTGAAAACCTTTGCTACTTAAAATATAGCCTGCATGTTATGATGGAAATACATGCAACCACTTGAATGTAGGTTTGTTTGGTACTTACTGTATTTTGTTTCATGGTTGTGGTTTCTATATAACCAGTACATGTAAAGATTTAAGAAAATATTAAGACTTGTAGTATCTCCGAGTACGCATACTTGTACCCATAATCGAGTACGAGTACAATTGTGTACTCGTACTCAGGACCAAAACTCATACTCAGGGTCAAGATTTACTCGTACTCATACTCAATTTGTTGTACTCATACCGTACTACAGGACCAAAATCATAATCAGGGTCAAGTATACTCGTAACTCATGGAAAAATACTCATACAACAAGTCTGGATATTGCCTTTGAATGTCTACTTCTTTGCAATAGATGTTTTAAAAAAAGAGATTTATGAAGAGAGGGCTCTTGTATTCTGTTGCTTTCAATTATGACCTAGATTTCAGGTTTTTATGGATGAGGTGCAGATGTATAAGTGGCACAATGCCTAACTTTACACACATCCCAAGTCCTTGAAAAGGGGTGGCGCCAGGGGGTGGCAGGAGGGGAGGCTGCCCCCTGCGGTTTCAATATTCAGGACAAACAGGGTTTAAGCAAATAAACTTGTGTAAAAATTAGGGTTTTTAACCTATATTGAGGTAACCGTGTATTGTTTTCGCCCTCCTATGATTTTGCCCCTCCTATGATTTTACCTGGCACCGCCCCTGCTTGAAGCAGTGTAAAAAGTTAGGCAATATACATCTACATCTGCAATACAAATCAGGTTGTATCTTCTCTTGTTATATGATGTGGCTGGAGCGCCATTATTTATCAGGGGTTCATCAGAAATTCACAAACTCCACACCCAAACATATATTTTTGTCGCCGGGCAGGTAAAGCAATGCTCTGGTAAATAAAATATGGGTGTGGTGTACTTCTGATGAAACAATGGTTTAACAGCCTGCACCCCTTTATTATTTAGAGATATTGGCCTGTATTAAAATATTAAATGTTATTTAAGGAAGCACACCACTAAAGAACTCTCCATAGACTTGTACAAAATGACCTCGCCCACCAAAACATCTAATTATCGGCTTTAAGCGAATGGTTAATTAAAAAATGGATTTATTTGGAAGATTACAGACCATACCTTTCAACAAAATGAAAACGTCATATGATGAAGGCGATTTTTTGAGGACAAACATCAAAAGATTGAATGTTTTCTCAAAACGTCCCATCGACTAGTTGAAATCGTAATTAGAAGAAAGTAAAAAATTGCAGTTGTTTCCCAAACCCTCAGAACTTTCAACAAAAATGGCACCGACAAAAATATTTACCACCCAAATGGTTTGTACTAGTCCACACATTATAATTAATTTCAACAATTTCATTTAAAGTCACAACTTATCAACAATTGGTGTGACTCTTCATTTTAGGCAAGGGCCATATATTGTTTACTTGGTGTAAGATATTCAGAGTTAGGACAGATTAAAGACTCTTTTAAGAATAAAGCTGTACAAAATCTTGTAATCCTTTGATCCTCTTGATAGGGAAGATTTCATGCTAGGCTAATTTCTTGAGGTCGTACATAGAGGATGAACCCCATATGGTCACGCCAACATCTCTCGGCACTGACGTCGTCTGCTACACCTAGTTTATTTAGTGGGGTGATTTCATGAAGAGACTGGGAAAATTTCTGAAGACCCCCTATTTTCCATGATATTGAATGTTATTCTATCAGTACGCGCCATTGTAGACAAAATATAGAGACCAGAAATAGTAAAAATTGCTCTGCAGCAATCTTCTTATTTTTGCTATCTGTGAAGATAGCACATTTTGTGAAAGAAAAAAGAATCTGTTCAGAAGGATGGCTTGTCAGAGTACTTAATTCACATGAGATGGCCAAATTCTATCAAAAGGGCCATTTAAAAAGCACCAATTGACATGAAATGGGGTGCTTTCAAAAAGATATCCACCCAATTCAAATGCATTGGGCGGATTCCAGAAGAAGAGCGACTGAAAAGCACCCACCCAATTCAGTATTAAAATGGGTGCATTTCACCCAAAGTGGCCTAAAAAGCACCCAATTATGCAATTTTTATAGAATTTCTAATCAATCACATCACATCATGGATAGAAGTGTGTGCTGCCATAGGGTTACAGGCAACGTTGCACATTGTTTGACACAGTTATTAGTGGTGTGATTCTTCCGTTAAAGGGGGAGACTGATGGACAAGTATATAAAGTTTTCTGTCAAATAGATGGCCTTCATCTCAAAACCCATTTTGTAAATTTTTGAACCAGTTATTTCAACCGTTTGATTGAGAGCGAAAAAATGTTGATTTTGTAATCCCCATAGAGTATCTGTAAAAAATATATTGGTCGACCAAAATAGGGCAATCATTTTGCTCATAACACCAAAACCAACAAATCCTAGACCCTAAGATTTCACAGGGTAAATGAAAAAAATAGTAGGTTTCTACTGATACCAAAATTTTGACCACTTCAGGTATAAAAAAACTGGGGTTTGGGCTATTAGCAGATTTGACATGGACCATCTAACAAAAAAAACTTTAGTATTTGTAGTTTTGTTGCACAATTGACAATATAATAAGTGCCATAAATATATCAAATCAAAATTTAGAATTTTGTTTGCCATTGCCTCAAAGCAGTGATTTTAAATACCTAATAAAACACACACCAAAAAAAGGCAGGAAAGGAAGGGAGGTTTCAATGATATTTAAAAAAAAAAATTAGGTTAGCATCTTTTTACTTTAGTTTTTTTTTTTATTTTTTCCTTTTTATTTATTTTCATAATGTGATTATTGGGATTTGAACAATCAAGCATTTTTTTGGGATAGTTGTATTTTCTTTTCAACATGTTATCAATAATAAGTTACTGTTTGATTCAAAGCACAGATAATGACATTTGTCCAAAAATTATAATCAAAATTGATGATAAATATACTGGGTCATTCTTGTTTTCCCTTTATTTAATTGTGTAGGGGGTTTATTCATGGTGTAACATGATGAATTATTGACCATTTACATTCTTCTTGACAGGTTTCTTGAAAATCAAATGGCCCAAGTGGAGAAGAGGGTCTTGTGACAGGTCCATCGCCATGGGAACCACCATCTTGGTTGCTGTCCTGTCCGTTCAGATCTGGAAGTCTTAGATAGTTATCTCAAAAGTTATTTCAATGCTACATTCCATATTGCAACTATTACCCATAATGCATTTCACTGTAGTGGAGAATCATGGGAAACTTTCAGAACAAGCTAGTGAGTGACTTGATGGTGCTGTTAAACTTTTTAATATAGCTCAATTTTGGATTGATGCATGGTTTTACCAGTTTAATTTATGCAACCAAATCCTTATACTACTTTTTAGACAATTGTACATCTATTCTACAAATATGGAAATGACTCAGATTGTGACTAATATACAAAATGGAATCCTAGAGTGTGATAGTAAAAATATGTCATGAGTTCAAATTTGACTTGTTTCCATTTCACAAGGTGAAGCCGAGTGAAATGGCAAATTTAACTATTGCACAAATATGGGCATCGAATATTTGGTTGTGGTATATAAATGCATCAAACTTTTTTTCTAATTAAGAAGCAATTTTCCTCAATGTTGAGCTAAATTTGCCAAATGTGCTAAAATGGTCCATTTTTGGGGTGTGGGGAAGGGGGGAATTTCAACTGTGTGTTTAATTTGGCCCCAAATCTATCTGCATCTCTAATATAACTGTGCATCCCATTTTCGGCAAAAAAATGGTATGGATATGGGTCCCACTTTGAGACTCTCAGAGGCACATTGCTAGCTACCCTTCCAAACTTGAGACCCCTGTACATGCCACTGCATATGACGAATGATGGTAATACCAATGAATGTCATAGAGTTTTTTCAAAAAAAATCTAAACGACTCAATCATACTTCTAAGTAATCCTTCACTTGTTTCAATCTTTATTTCTTGAACACTTTAAACCAAAATATCGGTGTGGGTACTGCGTTTGTATTATCATTCATGGCTATCACATATCCTGGTTGTGCGGTAAGTTTAAAAAAGAATGCTCGCAAACGTGTTCATTAGGTCACAACTTCAAGCACGTAACTGATCAGCTGGCATTTCACACTGTGCTGTTACTAAAGACCCCAAAAAAGTAATGCCCAAAAACAGAAAATGATTTGTTTTCTGATATTGTTTTATTGTTTTGTCTGCACATGTTTGACACCTTTCTTGCTCCATTGTAAATCATCTCGCCAACACAAGTGTTTCCATTTTACGAAAATGGGTCCACACTTTTCAAAGTTGCAACTGAAGACATTATTACAAGCTTACAATACACAACCATGATCAGGCAATGCTTAAGTGACACCACTTCATGGGAAGAATGCGGTCTTTACTTAATGGCAATCAATAGGGCTATACCTTTTATTGCAACTTTTGTAGTAGTAGTAAAACCAAAGTTTAAAATCCGGTTTGTCCCCGCAACCGGGGGTGGCCGGATTCACCTCACATCGAGCAACCCCCTTACTCCCTCCTTCCACTTCGCCCGATTCACAGCACTCCCCCATCCTCAACCCACCCTCCCACTCTCCTCCCATTGCTTCCTCCATGTCCTCTTTGGGTCGGCCCCTCTTCCTCAACCCACCCCACCTCAAACTCAAAAGCCCTTTTGTAAAACATTGCTCCCTCATCCTTCCTCAGCACGTCCCCATACCATCTTACACCATTGGCCTTCGCATTAGGTCAGCCGCCTCTTCCAGACCCAACATCTGCATCACATCTCAGTCTTCTTCCTTCCATCACTTTCACACCACCCATTGCTCTCACCATTGCTGTCTCGCTGCCTCCTCAAATCCCCATCTCATTGCTCAGACACCATGTCTCACTCCCTACAGCATCACTGATCTCACACAACTCCTTTACACCATCCCTTTCATCTTCAAAGGAATCTTCTCCCAAGTAAAATTCTCCACATTCTCTAACTTCACCCACCCAACCTCACTCTGCTGTCCCACAAGCGCCCTCACCTCCACCACCCGCACTAATCCTGTCACATAGGTATGTGGAACTCCTTCACTTTTTCCACCTCGTCACACAACTTTTCCACCTCCTTCCCCACTCCCTCAACTCCTTCTGCAGCTTCCACACACAAAGTCGCTTGCCGAAACTTGGGGTTCACTCTCTCATCTTCAATCAGAAGATTTCTTATAATGGTATTGTGTTGGCAATATTGATCGCAATGGGGCAAAGGGTATCAAAAATTTACGGAAGAAACGTACTATTTATAAAATTTTATGTTTTTTGTGCAAAGACCAATAGTTTGTACTATGGGGGGTATTGTACATGCTGTGTTACTTTTTGGGGGGTCTTTATGTCATATTACATGGAAAGGGCAAATATTTTTTTCAAAATGTTGCATGCTGATCTATGCTACGCAGCGAGTGCTCACCTCTTTTCTTTGGCATTAGGGCCAGACGACTCAGTAATAGTATTGCTGTGATATCCCCCCCCCCTTCTTACAGCAGTCTGTTTTTACCTTCCCAGCATATTCCAGTACCCATTCATACTCTTGGTACAAGTGAGGTAGATTGCCTTGCCCAGGGACACAACACACTGGCTCTGTGAGTTCAATCCCCAACCCTCTGATCATGACATAGCTTTTTGACGCTGTACATATTGTCTCTTTTATTTGTAGAACAATTTAAAAAGCCCTGGACTAAACTAATTTGACCCTATAACTATCAAGTAAGAAAGCATGCAAAAGCTACCAGCACTGCAAATCATAAAAATCCATTGCAGGAATCTTGAATTGCCATATAGGCCTACAAATATTATTACTTGCACATTATAGCATTCTCCCATAGAAATATGTGTGAAACTATTTTGAAGGAAAAATCATGCTTGCACCACATGAACTTATAAATTTTGCACAGGATGTAAGCTAGTAAAAATGATTCCAAATTCGTTTCAAAATAATTTGGTGGGGCTCAAAAACCATGCCTCCCTGATCGGAAGGACACAACACGCGTCGGGCGGCTCTAACCTATGACCTTTGATCACAATGCACGACCCAAACCCTCCTGCATTAGCGTGGCTCAGACCCACAACCTTATGTTCATGAGGACACAACCGCACTATCTCTAAATCTGGCAGAGCCTCGAACCTCTTGAGCTTCTGACATGAGGACACAACATGCTGGGTCTGACGTGGCTTGAACCAATAGCCTTCCGATCATGAGGACACGACATGTTGCATCTGGCGGTACTTAACCTGTCACCTTCGATCAAAAGGAGAGGTTCATTGTGTCTAGCGGGGGGCTTGATCCCATGACCTTTTCTTATCATGAAGGACACAACACACTGTCTAGCCCTGCAGAGCTTGAACCCCTTGACCTTCTGATCGTGAGGGCATAACACAGCTGCAGTCTGGCAGGGTTCAAACCCATGACCTTCTGATCATGAGGACACAACACGCTGCATCTGGCGTGCCGAACCCGTGACCTTCTGATCATAAGGCCATACAGTCTAGTGCTAGTGCCCAAACCCAGATTTCTTGTTAGACCTGAAGTACCGTCCCACAATGGTTTTTTGATGGTGCTAACTCTTCAGGCTACTGAACCATTTCAAGACTGCATGATGGCCAGCTGCAGCACCCTTGAGCATTTTTGAAATATCCAAGATGGCTGCCAGATTGCCGCCAGGACATTATATGGCCATATGTGACCCATCACATCAAAAGCTCTACCAGTTGTCGCTCAGGTTCAAGTTGAGATTTTGTTTGCATCAAAAGCCCATATTATCAGCTTTAAAATGATACCTCTCATGTGTAAATTGGGTGTAGCAATACAATTCTATGAGGACAAACATGGGGTTTAAATTTTTCTTTTTAATTTGCTTGTGTTTTTTTTCATGCACTTAATTAAATAATATATT
Organism: Ophioderma brevispina; assembly: GCA_023653785.1. Taxonomy (NCBI): domain Eukaryota; kingdom Metazoa; phylum Echinodermata; class Ophiuroidea; order Amphilepidida; family Ophiodermatidae; genus Ophioderma; species Ophioderma brevispina. Next base: position 22,788 of record JAMKCH010005519.1, read on the forward strand.
GAAATGCAAATTTCCCGCCAACTGGTAGGTTTTGTGATGTATTAGTCACATATCTCATCTCCCTGGGCTACTATAAGGTCGGTCTTTGTGGCTTTACTAGGTTTTTAAAAGGGTCATAAAATGATTTCTCTCATATCTAACATCTGAAATCCTGCGTGTACATTGAAATCCCAGATGGCTGCCAACATGCTCACTACAACATACAAAAGGCGAACTCGTATTTACGCGATGCGTAAAAATATGTCCCTGGCCGAATGTCCGATCATTACATACAATAAATCAACTCCCCTCCCACACACCCTGTTACAACAAACCGCCCCCCCTCCCCAAAACTCCCACATCCCCCCCCCTCCCCAACACCCCGCAACACCCACCCTCCCTCATAGCCCCGCAACACCTCCCCCTTCCCAGCACCCCGCAACTCCCAAACAACACACCATGCAAACAGCACAACCCCCTCCCCCAACCCCACCCCCCCTGCAAAACCTCACACCCCTCCTTAACACCCAACACCCCCCGCACCCCACACCCCCAACCCCAATACCCCGGAACACGAATCCCTCCCCGATACCACGTAACTGAATCCCCTTCCCCAACACCCCGCAACATGCCAAATCCCCCCCCCACACCCGGCACAACCTACCCCCCCCCCAACACCCTTCAACACCACCCCCACCCCGACACCCTGGAACCACACCCTGCAACACCCGCAATCCCTCCCCAACACCACGCAACATTTCGAACCCCCTCTCCCCTACACCCCGAACATCCGACCCCCCCCCCCTCCCCAACACCCCGCATCAACACCCGACCCCTCCCCAGGGGCATAGTAGTCCTCCTGAGCGAGGAATTTGCCTATCGATGGACCAATTTTCAGAGATACAAAAAGCAATTTAAAGCATATTTATGAGCTCATTTGTATACCTAAGCCGCATATATCACATACTTTCAAATTGCCAAAAAAGATGTGGCACCATGATTGGGCTTTAATGCAGCGAGGAATTTTGAGTATCCGATGTACTTGTTTCAAAAATAAGCAACTTACGCTGATTTTTGCATATTACTTAGCTCATTTGCATACTCAATTGCAAAAACGAATACGCACCAAAATCGAATAATGTCAGAACTCTTCAGCCCTTCCATTCCATTCCACAAGTTACACTCATTATACACCTTACGGAACTCCCGTAAACTTGTACACACAAGCCTTGTAAGGAAAATTTTCATGAATTAATCAAAGTAGAGACATTTAATTAACATATTGTATACACGGCCCAAAATCTAATCAGGTCGGAAACCATCAACCGCGTCTTTCCACCAAGTTACATCAATTGTCGCACTTAACGGAACTCCAGATAAATGGTATCACAACATGGGTACATTTTTTTATCAGGGACGGACGAACGGACGCTGCTTCATTTCATATCCCCGTTCTCCCGAACTCGTTCGGTCGGGGGACCACAAAATTTATATCTACACTTCTGGATAGCTATGAGACTGGTTTTTGTGGTTTTTGAGTGTGTTTTTGGAGGCAAAGAATAATTTACCGTCTTTATCTTGGCATGAAGCCTTCCGTTTATAATAAATAAAAACTGTTGCTGAAATATCTATATAAAATCCCACATACATTGATTAATACACTAGAATAACATATAATATGAAGAAGAGTCATTTGGTCCTTAGGCATGTTTAGGTTATGCAATGCCAATAAGTGAACATGTCAAAAGCTGTTGTTCTTACTGTGAATTCAACCCTGACTCATCTGTGGTGTGATTGAAGGAGCAAGGAAGACGATTTACCCTTACCCGTTAATATAGTGTGAAGGTCAGAGTTTCAGGTGACTTTGGGAGCGGACTTATAAGTGAATGATGCTAAAACCTCAATTTAAAATGTCTAACATCTAGGCTGTACATCACGTAAATGATGAACACTTATGCCACCTTATTCTTCAGTTGTTTTTCTTCCTCTATATCTCTCTCTCTCTTCGCCACTTTTCCCTCAGCACCCAGTTCATCCATCTATTTGGACATTTGCCCCTATATCGATTACACTCCAAAAATAGTGCAAGCCATCGGGGCCGAAGAAGAACCTTCTGCATTTTGGTGCGTATCACAGAGGATCAGCTGTACATCTGCAGTGAAAAATGTACTTCTGGAAGTGCTGGTAGAAAACTGCTTGGCACTATCATTGGTGTGTAAGGGGCTTGTTTGGTTTTTCTTTGAATCTATCCCTGGGCAGTGATCCCAGAGGGTGGGGTTTTTCATTTAATGCCTTTCCAAATGCGTACTTGTATGGCATGCCTTGACTCTGTGCAATGGCCTTCTGTAGTTGATGAAAATGCCTTTTACCTCCTGATGCAGGTGGTACTTTTTTGCCCCTTTTGAACCATCACATATATCATATAAACATCTTACATTGTCCCCTTTGTGGCTTTGCTTCCATAGCAAATGCCGCAAAATGCCGTCAAACCATATGAACTCATCCATCTGGGCAACAATAGTGCCAAGCCTATCAAGTTTAAAAAAGCCTTCAAAAGCACTTCACTACATTTGCTTTGCCAATATCCCCCATTGAGCTACTGTAAAGCAACCAACAAAACATTAGGTGTGAGCATTTGTGGCGCTATCTCTGCCTGCTTCTTGGCAGTTGGCCTGCCCCCAGTCTATCATGGAGGGATGAGCTGTACCCTCCATCAAGAGTTGACAAAGTGATTTTAATGAGAATGCACAAGTACACTAACAAGATGCAACCATCGTTGTCACCATGACATATTTACTTTGATGCAACTGATTCGTCTAATTGGCAACATTTTGACCTTTTGGGGGTAAAATAACCATCAGCCATGAATTTGTTTTGAGATCAGTACATAGTATCAACAAGCCCCTTGTTGTCCTTCATGGGTTCAAGCTGGTTCCTGTCACTACAAGTCTGTGGTTAGTTGTGGTATTGGAGGCTGTAGGCCCTCTGTCTTCTTTCGCTGTTTTGACAAATTGGTCGATAACTGACTTTTTCCAAGTACATTAAAGTTCGACTTCCTGAGGTGGCAGAGGGGTATTTGGACTTGGTGACGCCTGCTTGCTTACTAACCAGCACAACCACTTCTAGTACTACCCCTTATGCTAGCTTCTTCTTTATCGTGTCCAAACACAGTGGGTTCTCAAATATACAGTCCATGTAATAATTTCTGGCTGCTTAAATGAATTCCGCATAGTCATTGTCTGTGCATTGTTCCAGTCCCCCAGCATTGGGCAGACCGGTACCAAAAGATGGTCCGTTGTCTGCGCGCAGCTTCCGCAACCACAGGTAGCATCCTGATCCACTTGCAGACAGCCCCACCTCTGAACCCCCACCTCTGCAATGAAACCCAGAATCGGTCCTTCCCTGGTTTACAACATGGCGAGACAACCGCCTCCTCAGACAGCATCCCACGAGGAGCCAGCCCCCAGGTGGAAGACGTGCACTCTATTCATACCAACAGACACCACTTGGTTTGATAACAAGCTATATCGCTCCACAAGGCGACACCCTCAAGCTCCCTAGAGACTGTTTCAAGGGATTGGACTTTGCTTAAAGTGGACAGGAGGAGATTTTTTGAGGATACAAATTGTCTCAAATTTGCACTGATCGCGAACAGAATCACCTACCAAAACGTTTCAATCATTCAAAGGTGTTATTGTACAAAACAAGTACAAAGAAAACCGCAAACCTTGTTTTGACCTTGCATGACCACCGTATTGGTCCCATGGAACACTGGTGCTTTCAGTTTTCTATAGTGCACGACAGAAAGTACCTAATCATCATCTTTTTACCTACAATAAAGACGGTGTAATCGACTTATTCACTTCAGGTGTGATCTAATACCATGGAGAGCATTCAAATATGCAAAAAACCTGGGTTCGAAAAAATTGGGGCGTCATCTTTCTGGAAAATTTTCCCCATTCTCTTTAATTAAACCCTCTCTGGATTTAAGGCGGTTAGCAACTGGTCTTGTCCAGACATTAGTTCTTCACATCAGATACCCGGCAGCCATCGCTCCCACATGTCCGCCAAACACTGACGGATGTCCGGTGGAGCAACCCCCACCATGATGCACAAGTTGTCAGTTGGTTTTGATGCTGTGATCATAGTAGTGGTCGAATAAAAGATATACGCCTGATTGACTCACTTTGTCCATGATGTATTTCAGGTAGCCATTGACGAATTCCTGTACAGTTCCTTTAATTTGTCCTTTGATGTTATCGTGCCCCAAAAAGTCATACAGCTGCTGCCCATCCACAGTGATCAGAAATTTGTGATGACACCGTATGTGTTTCATCTACATTTATACATTCCTCAGTAAGCTCACTTTGTCATCTCTTGATGGAGGTACGCAGCTCCCAGCATACCATGTTAGACATTGGAGCAACTGCCAATAGCGCATGTAGAGATAGTGTCACAAATGCTCGCAGCTCTTGCTCTGTCTGGTTGCAATACCGTACCTCACATGTGGGGGATTGGCAAACACCGGTAGTTAAAAGCGCTCAATGTGTAAACGCTTTTTTGAATTATCTTGTTACAGGAAGCTACTGTGTGTTGCAGCACATGTGACAACGGTTCGATCTGATACATATTGGCAAAATTGACAAAAAGACATCAACTAAAGGTTTTTGCCACCAACTACGAACATTCACAGAGAAGTCAAGGCATGCCCAATTTGCAGGTATGTATTTGGAAGGCGTTGTTAAATGAGGACCCACCCCTCTTGATTCATGCACCTATGGATGCTCAAAGACGAATGCCTGTGACAGTACCAATTGATGTGCCGCCAGCACCCCCTGAAGTACATAAACTGATTCCGTGTGGTTGTAAAGCTGGTCTCCGTGTTCTATGCAAAAGCGATGTTTCTTCTTCGGCCAGCTGGCTGCACTATTTTTTGGTGAGTGTAATAGGATCTAGGTAAATGCCAAAATAGATGACCAAGCAGTGGAAAGGTTAAAGGAACAACCTGAAGAAAAGTGAGAAATTGGGTTGTCATCACCATTTACCTTGATCATTCAGTCATAGATTTTACTGATTTTCAAAATTGAGGTTGGGCATTTTTTTCACTTAAGAACTATATTATAAAGCTACATTCCCAATGTTACTACATACAACGGGAAGGTAAATCGTCTTCTTGTTCCCATAATCCGCACACCCAGATGAAGAATCGGTTTGTAAATTTCCGTTAAGAACAGCTGTGAACATGTTCACTTATTGGCCACTGTACGCCAATCTTCATATAATATGGTTATCCTAGTAGGGTGATCGTCGGCCATGTTGGATTATATAGATATTTCACAGCCGTTTTTTTTTTTACGTTCCATAAACAGAAGGTGTTAATGTCCACACGGGTTTCTTTGCCCCTCAAAACCTACTTCCAAAACCACAAAACAAAAATACAACCCAAACAAAAATATTAAAAAATTTACTATTTTGTATTTGTGTGGGCACTGTGTCAGCCAATTGGCGGCCATCTTGGATTTCAATTTTAAAAAAGGATTTGAGATGGCATATTTCATGACTAAAGAAAATATTTCTGACCCCCTAACCTAGCCAAAGCTAACCAGACTGGCTTGTATAGTAGGCCAGGGAGCTGAGATAGGCCTTCTCATTGGTGTCGTGGTGGGGCCATTTGGGGCGGCCACTTGGATATTTAAAAATGCTCAGGATGCTGCAGTGGCATCAGCAGATCCTGAATCAGTAGGTCTTAAAGAGATAGAAACCATCAAAACATTGTGTTGGACGATACATCTGGGTCGGTGGTGGGCGCCAGACATAACACACTGTATCTGCTGGAATCCTTGACTTTCTGATCATGAAGACACAACATCCTGCAATCTGCTGGGCTCAAACCCATGATCTTCTCTTAAGCGGACAAAACAACTGCATTGGTGGAGCTGAACCCTTGACTTATGAGCTGGGGTAACCTTGACCTTCTGGACATGGCGTCCATCACTCTAAATGTTGCACCACCATGTCCTCTATACTTCTGTATCAGTTTCTGTTTATCTGTCATTCGAAGTATTAAACAGGCAAAATAATAAACTTTGTCTTTATTTAAATATATTTTTGTTGGATTTCTGAATCACAGGAAATGGAAATGAAACCATGGTTGGTTTTCTTGTTGGTGTAATAGGTGGTGCATGCTATAGTATTTGTGCTGTACTTGGTAAGTAATTGATTCAAATAGAACATGGTTACTGTATGATTCTCTATTTTAGTACAAATGTCTATCATCAGGTGCTTGAATTTGAGTCCAGTTAGTTCTGGCATACAAAATTAAAGAGAAAGGAAATAATTTGATGTTAGATTGTTTAAGCCACTTCAATATTTTAAGAAAGTAGAATGAGTAAAGGATTAATAGCCACACCGGAAATGAGTTAGCCCAAATCAGCACCCTTATGGGTACCCCCCCACCCGCGCGTCGGGTTTAGAATAGACAACAATGTACTGCGGGTCGGGGCTTAGAATAGGTCCGCCGGTCCCCCCTTAAATGTCGTAAGAGGCGACTACAAGGGGTCAAAATTTTGGTATCAGAAGAAAGCTACTATTTTTCTCATTTACCACAGGTGTGAAATCTTAGGGATAAATGATGTTTGGTTGAGGTTATGAGCAAAAATATGCCTACAGCATCCACAATGTTGGACTGGTCTGTGACCTTTGTGGTTTATCAATGAGTACAAGTCTGTTATATTCATTTGTAATGGACAATTTGTTGATTTTTTAAAGTTAAGCAAACCCAAAAGTTAGCCTTCAAAATTACCTGGATGTTCTTAACCTCTTATTAATGCCTCTATCTGGTTTGGGGTATGTATTTTTATGCCTGTTTAAATATAAATCTGTATTCTTCCATGGCCTAGACTCATCATTGGAAAAGCAAATTGAAATGTGCAATCAAAGATGCACTCACAATGCCTTAAGAACACTAAAGACTGGTATTCTGAAAATGAATCTAACTTTAAACCTGGGTTAAACCAGGTTAGTCCATATGGTGGACATTTTTTTTCTTTCAGAACACTGAAAGTTGAAACAATGGAATGAGAAAATTCCTCATGGATGGACGGGATCCCTCATGGCGCAAACCGGCGGGAATGCGTACACCCATACATGAGAAATTTTCTCACTGTAAGCCAAACCTTTAAAGTATGTTGAAAGGAAAAAAGTCCACTCTTGTAGGACTAACCCTGGTTTAAATCCAGGTCTAAAGTTAGACTCCCTTTGAGAATACAGCCATACTATTTTAAGTATGTTTGGTATTAATTAATTTTACAATGTTTTGATCTGTTTTGTTTCAGCTGTTGGTTTGAAGAGAGCTTACATAGTATGGTAAGGGCTTGCTTTTCCTCATTCATACAACAATTCCAAATTATTTAAAAACAATTTCAATTAAATATTACCGTAATCAGGTATAGATCTTCTATGGTGTCAGTGTTTGTAACTAGCTTTTTCTAAGCTGGTGAAAGGGGGCTTTAAAGGAAATCAGTGATTTGCTACAATCAGAAAATCCAAAAAATCATCAAAAATCAGGTTTGACTCTTTCGGGTGGATCACTGATATTTCTTTAAAACCCCTTATCACCACCAAAACCAATATAACTCAATGATCTGAGCTAGAAATGCACAAAAAAAAAAAATAAGTCCAAAAAGATGCGATGACGTCATCGAGGCCCGGTTTTCGAAATCCCACCACGGATGTCCAAGTTTCTTTAGCTTCTATCCTTTACCCTCCCTTCCCTCTGGAGTAGGCTAGAAACCCAAAGGCAGTTAGGGTTAGAGACATAAAAGTACATATTCTCTTTCACCCTTTATATTACATTACGAATGATCCAACTAGTGCATTTTTTGTGCTCAAAAAAGCCTCCGAGACACCCTAATGCCACATTAAAAATGTTTGATAGCCCATGCCTGGAGCGGTCCCATCCTAGCATCGGTACGCCCATCACTATCGCACTGGCACACAGAATCCTTTGCTCTTTTTGTGTCCCAGTTCGGGGCACCATGTTGAATTTTTACGGATTTTTAATACATAATTATTTCCCCATTATCGCTCGATTTTATTGGAGAACACATATATACTATATCTATATCACATCTGGTTTACGTTATTATGACTACTGATCATCGGAGATTCGGAGGATGCTGCGCCGATGCTGTTGTGAAGATTTTTCAAGATGGAATTCTGTGCTTTGACATAAGTATCATATATATATATTATGTATTATCCTTCACATGGTTTGCCCGCGAGCCCTCAGTCCGTTTTCGCTTGCTCGTACGCGGTTATTAAGTGGCCTATTCCTTGGCCCGGTTTTAGCTCCCCCCTATGTAAGTCCACAATTTGACAGCCAGGGCATGTTGGGGACATGTCCAGTTCCTCGTATCTGCTCCCTTGCTTTTTTTAATATATTTGCTTGTTCGCCCTTGTTGCTAGCCTCACCGTGCAACCATGTCATCTGTGTTTTTTTCAGTGGTACGGTCCAGCTCGTGCCGATGGATCTCTAAATTCTTAAGATTTTTGGGGGGTGCCCTGTGTCTCCTGTCGTCCGTCTTCTGTCCCTGTCTCCTTGGCCTTATCATGTTCTACCTTTGGAACTCCAGGTTCTCGGCGTGGGATTTTAACCCGTGTTTTAACATCTGTTACAATCTCCTTTTGATGTTACAGAATTTGACCGACGAATGACTGTGACAGAACCGAAGATGTGTTGGATGTCAAGGAGTTCCTCAAAGACGAGAAAGACCTCAGTTAAATGTGTGTGAAGTTCCGAGATAGTCAGTGAAAGACCTTTAATATACACATAGGGGTGGTCAAAATTGGAATCTCAGTATATTTTTGATGAGTTAGATGTGTATCTGGAAAAGGAAACCAAAGGCCAAGGGAAGAACAGGTCCATCTCTGTCCAGGGCATCTCCCTCCATATCTTCGGCTGAGTGAAGGTTTTTTTTTTCGACATATTCATCCAACCAGACTGTTTCAAGACCAACCACGTTCTACCATATTTACAACTGCGGCGATATTAGTACCGTGCTGCCGATGCTATCGAACCAGTTTTTCAAGGGCACATTCGCCAAGCCACTCCAACTTCTTATAAAGATAAAGGGCCATTGATTGTGATAGCCTGGTGGATTAAGTGATTACTTACTATTGGCTGGTCAATCCACCTCCTGCCCTTCATAGAGAATGGAACTATTATCAACGTTGAGTAGTCCGGCGGGGCCGCCTCCCTACAAGTTGAAAGAAAAGCCAGCCACGGCCTATTGACGGTTATCTACACTTGCGTAGTTTCAGCTATGACTAAGTTAGCACCAATTGTAAGAAATTCGCCTTCAGTCCCAGTGACGATTCACACTCACAATTCTTGGGCAGTCAGGCTGTCGCATCTCCATGGGGTGAAAGATAAACGGCCACGGGCACCCATGGTGTTAAGATCCTTTGTATAATAAGGAACTGTAGGAACGGCGCCCGTGGCAACAGCCAGTGAAAGCTCATCGGCCATTGTTACGACCTATTGGGTGAAAGATAAACGGCCACACACAAAAAAAATCGTCCATGGGCCACCCATGTGTTTCAAGATGATTGTATAATAAAGACTGAAGACGGCACCCGTGGCACCAGCCAGTCGAGCTCATCGGCCATTGTTACGACCTATTGGTGATAAGGAATTGGATACTGTGTGAAAGCAGATATAGTCCAGGCAGGAGCCAGTCCGGGGCTCCATAGACGA